>WEKY01051341.1:134084-152662 GCA_013390045.1 Picathartes gymnocephalus
CCGGCACCGCGCCAGGCGGCCCGGGCGCGGCCCGGACTCGAGGCGCTGCCGCCGCTGCTGCCGCCGCTGCCGCCGCTGCCACTTCCTCCTCCGCCGAGGCCCCGTGGCGCCCGCTCGGGTGACGCGTCGGGCCTACCATGCTGCGCGCCACGGGAGGCTCTACAGAGCCCCGGGGCTCCCCGGAACGCGCCCAGGCGGGAGCGTCCTCACCGCCCGCGGTCCGGCCGGTGCCGGCGGCCTGCGGGGCCGGGCTGGCTGTCGGCGGGGCCTGCGCTTCCAGTGCCTGGGCTGCCCCCAGAGACCCGTCCGTGTCCCGGTGTGGTGCGGCGACACCCGGCGGCTGCGAGTCGGGCCGCCGGTCCGGCACGGAGAACCGAGTGCTTCTTTTTGGCCAGGGTGCGCCGCGAGTCACATACCCCGCTCTGCAGCCTCCCTAATCTCCTGTAATCCACGGATCCTTCCCCTGGCGTTTGTGCTGTGCTGTTCAAGCTTTCATTCATTCGAGCTTTGTAAAGGATGGTCATCCCTTGCGGAGATCTGGCGGCTGAGATTGGTTGGATTTGGTAGTAAAACTTAGTGGTTGCTTGTCTGTGGCTTTGAAAAAAGGAAGGAAAGTAAAGGAGATGGCATGATCGAAATACAAGTGTAGTCTCGAAAAGGTGGTTATGCAGGATGAGACTCTTGCTTTCCATGCAGATGGTGCTTTAAATGTATTTTATTTATTATTATAAATGCTTTTGGTGGAGTACAGTAAAGCTTAGTTTCCTTTAGGTTTTTTTTTTTTTGTTTGGTTGGTTGGGGTTTTTTTTCGTTGGGTTTTTTTGGTTTTTGGTTTTTGTTTTTTTTTTTTGGAATGTATTGAGCTCTGAGAGAGACTGCAAAACCATCCAAACTGGGTTGAAGTTCTTTTTAAACTTACTGGCTAATAGAAATGGTTGCTGGGACATAAGAGTTGCTTACACCTATGTCAGAAGTTATGCACAGGAATTAATGTTTGTACTGTCCTTGAAAATACGGATTTTTTTGGTTTGGTACTCTGTTGATTGTTAGCTATTAGTGTGATAATTTCTTAAAAATATTTCTAGATCCATTTCTGTTACAGGATTCTGTAGTCAACTTTACCAAATGTTGTGAGAAATGTTGGACAGAAATCACCACCTAAGGCATAACATGCAAATTCTTTTTGCTGTTTTTTTACAACAAAACGTTGTAAAATCACATCACTGGAATGGGAGGTGACTACTGATTTTGGACTAAAGTCTTTGCTCTTTATTAATGTCAAGTTTTCCTGAGTAAATTTAGGGAACTCTGGCTTTAACATTGTTTTTTTCTTTGCAGCAACCTTCTCCTAGAGTAGGTGTTCCAGTTATGGGATGGATAGAAATATATGTAGCCTAAAACTTCCAAGCTTTCCTCTTTAAAGGAGGCTTACTTTCAATCACATATATACACTCTATGAAAACATAAACATTTCTGTCCATTCTTTTTGTGGAACAGGTTCTTGCTAATGGAACTGTCCTCTTTGGCTTGAAGCTGTGTCGTTGAGGATTCTTCTATTAATGTAGACAGACTGTGAAGTGGACTTCAATATAAAGAATATAAAATTGCTTCGTATATGCTGTAACACTCCATGTTCTCATTTCAGGGCTGAAAGCTGACTTAGAGCAGTGAACAGCTATTTAAAGGATTATTTCTTTGATGAGTGATTTGGTGCTTGTATCTTTTTTAAATGTTTTTTCCTTCTGTGGTAGGACTATGTTATCTTCCTGTAACACTTATTATCAGAAGGAGGGTCAAAAATCAGAGGAAGAATTGATGGTTGGCTAAGGAAGGGCAAGGTACAAAGAGTCACCAGCAGTAATCAACAACAAGGTCTCTGCAGAAGAGAGAAGGTGGATGTTTCTTGTTCTCTAGGTTTGAAAAGCTGAGTTAGGGATAAATTGTGGAGATAGAGCTTGTTTTTATATAGTCAGCAAGATTCATTGTTAACATAGAAAGCGCTAAAAGACAGTATAAACTGGCAGTAGGAATTAGGAAAAGCTCATTCTGACCTTTTTTTTCTTGGAAGTGTTGGAAATTGTGTAATATATATTTGGGTAGAGGAAGTCAGAGCACAGAGATGGCCAGTGTTACAATGTATGCGAAGAAAACTTGTTTTTTAGTCTTATTGTGTATATTCTCATTCTTCCTTTCTTCCTTCTGGCCTCTTCCCTAAATTTGAAACTGCTCATGTAACTTTTCATAATCAATTATGTCTTGTGCCAGTTTCACAGAAATTACTCTGATTACTTCTCTTATTGTAGCATATGTGTCCACATATATGTGGAGGTAGCTGAGAAACAGAGACATCTTTCACTGTAGTTTTGTTGATGCTGTATTGTCAGTGACTTTTGCCTCCACGCGGTTGCTCTTAAGAAGCCATGCTCATAAGAGAGCATTTTTCGAATCTTTTCCTAGGGCTTAATTACAATGATAGATATGTGAATCAGTCCCACCAGGAGACTTGAATCAACAAAATATAAAATGTTATTGCAGTAGAAACCTGGTGGTGATAGCATGGGTTGGAAATAGGGGTAGTTTTAAGGTTAGGTCAAGACTAAGCTGGGGTTTTTTGTGTTTGGGTTTTAATCACTTTCGCTCTTGTAACTTGTATACTCTATTGTACCTTGCCCAGGATGATGAATCAGCCTAACAAAACAAGGTTTAGTGTGGCCCTTCTTTAGAAGAATATAGAAGTGATCAGACCTTAGATTCACTTTGAGAACTGTGTCTTACACTTTTTGTGAACTGTTAAAACAAATGTTTCTGGCAGTAACTCAAAATGCATAGATGAAGAAAATGTTACCTGTGGTGTAAGAAGTTGAGAATCTGCACAGGTGGGAAGAGAAAGTGCCACATATTGCACCCAGATTGGAGTTGGTTCCAGTATTGCCATTTGGGTTGATTTGGACAAATGTGTGGGAGGCATTTGTTAGAATGGCCTGCGGGCTTACTGAGTAGTTGGCAGTTTCTGACTTCTAGGACATGAGTTTCTTTTCCAGGATTTTCTATAGAAGAAAAAAAATACTAGGATTTTTTTATATCTGAAAAGAACTAAGTGTTCCATGAGTACTTGTAGAAGACCTAGTCAAGTTGTCAATGAAACAAAAGCAAGGTCACTTCCCTTTCCGAAGAGTGTTCCTAGCTCCAGAGTCTAGGTCTTTGTAAAAATAGCAAAACCTTGCTGCTTCCAGAAAGTTGTAGAACAGAAACATTAAAAGCACTGTAGGCAATATTCTGAATTACTGGTGCTCTCCTTCTATCCCATCTTTTGGAAATAGTTTTGATTTTTGGGTTAAATTAAATAGGTATATTTCCTTCAGTTTCTGGATAACATAGGTGGCCATGTGGTTGTCTTGGCTTGTGCGTGGGATTTTTTTGTTGTTGTAGGTTTCGGGTTTGTTTTTTTTAAAGTATTGGTCTCCTGAGGAGTTGAAACAAACAAGCCTTTTCTTTCTCAGGGACCAGTAAAAAAGGCACTAGCATCTTTCTGAAGGAAATTAATTTTGGTGTATGCCTTTCCTTTAGAAAGTGAACAAGAACTGATGAGATCAAGCTTTTCAGTTTCAAAAGAGGGTTAACAGTGAATGCAGACTATAAAAAATGATGAAGTTTTCAGTGATTTGGGAGATTTGCTCATTGAAATGAGCTCATATGAATCACTAGGTTTTTTTAAAGCATGTCATAAAAACTTCACTGGTGTCTGATTTGTTTGGATCCTAAGTAATCTTGAAGCTGTTGTAAAAATTTAGATATTCCGCACCCCCCGCATTATTCCTGTGTGTTTTCCTGCTGTCAGTTTATTACTGATCTTCACTGGTTGTGTGTCTTGTTCAACAGCCTTCTGGTGTAATTGTAGCGTTGTAACTGTGTTGACCAAAACTTCATGGTCAGCTGCCTTTATACAGAGGAATAGAAAATAGTATAGAGTGACTGCTTCCTGCTTTGCAGGAAAATTGTTCTTTATGGTAATGACCATTTGTCATAGGATTTTTTCTCTAGCATCAGTCCTGCTATTTGAGCTTTGTGTATCATAACCGCTGAGTAGTAATATGATGTTCAACACCATGTGTCAGTGTTATGTTTGGCTTAGTTTTGGCAATGTGTTACTACATGCAAAGGAATATCCTCAGCATTTTTGTCCAATGAAATGGCCTGTTATCTCCATTTCTCCCTATCTGGTATATGTATTATTTCTCCATATCATATCCATATATGTCCATATCATTCTCCACACCCCAGTCACTCTTCCTCTTGTAAGACAGAGCACAAAATTCTCCTTTTCTCCATATCTCTTCAAGTGATCAGGTTCTAATTTACACAGAGGTGTTTTTTGAGTGGAAACAAAATGAATGATACAAGTAACTTGTACTGGGGAGGAGGGAGAATGGACTCACTCAGTGACAATTGTCTTCCACCTTCTCAGAAGCAGATACTCTTGGTCCTGCCCTATGGTATTTCACATCAGTGATGAGCAAGTGTGCCACAAGCCTTATGTTCAGAGCAAGTCGAGCACCAAAATAATGAAGCAGCCTTATCCAGCACTGGACTTGTTCTTAAGTCTCCCTCTTTGACCCTCTGCCAGTGTAGAGCAAGCATAAACATGTGCTGTCGTGATGAACCTGTTTTGCCTGGCACATAGGCTAGCTAAAGATCTGAGATGTATCTATCTTTCAGTTGAGACACTGAGTTAGAACCTTCTTGTTTGTGTAGCTACTTTTTCCACAGAAGTGTAGGAGATTATCTCAAAACTCTTTTTCTCTGTAAGATATGCATTAAATCAGCTTACCTCTTGGTTTTGGTATTGTGGAGAGAGTAACAAGCTGACAGATATGACCTGCTGAGGCAGGAAATACTGATATTCATGCCAGGGAGGGGAGGCTGAAAAGGGAATAGTAAAAGATCATCAGGTAAAATCAGTTACTGAGTATACACTCACAGCAGTAAGTCAGAAGTGGTTTGCAAGGGACATGCTTCAGTTCTTGTCCCATCGTGCTTTAGAAAAACAGGAGAAAAAGCATGACTGCTTGATCTGCCCTGTAGTAATTCCTAGTTCAAACAATAGATCTGTTCAGGGATTTCTGTAGGTCTAACTTGTGAAAAATGTCTTAATGGTTATAGGTCAGGAGCTATCCTGTGGAATACTGCTACTCTGCAGCTCTTCCTGGAGGAGAGACCTGTTTGCAGGAGCAGTGACTAGAAGCTGGGTTCCTCTTGTGCAATCAGTAAGCAGGGGCAGGAAGAAGAGAACACAGCCTTCCTTCCTTGTCAGAAAGCCCTGCCCAGATGTTCCAAGATGTGCAGGTAGAGGAGTCCTCTCGATATGTTCTTGCTTCCCTGTACTCGCACCTTTGCAGGAGACACTCTCTTGCTTTACTGTTTGAATAGAAGGTGGCTGAGAGTAGGTCTGTGATTGCAGTGTGGTGACACTGATTGCCTGCCTGGGCAGTAAGAGGTTAACCTTTCAGGGAACTTGGGAAGGGAGCAGATCCCAAAGTCCAGACTTCCTGGCCACCTGGCTGCTCAGGTAAGACTGTTTTGCAGAAGTGAGTCAAAGGTAGTGTGGGAAACCAGAATTTTTAGAGATTACATGTTGTAAATGTGACAGCAAGAGAGCAATGATGTTTAAAACCACTGCAGGCTGATGAAAAATTCTGTCATGCTCTCGTAAGCTGTTGCAAATGACAATGTTAACTTTCAAGAGCAAATTACTTTTAAATATTTAAGAGGAGATCTTTTTCTAAACAAAAGCCCTATCTTTGCCTTTATACAGCTTGGAGAATAAAAATGTAAAACTTCATTTATTTCCTTTCATAAAAGTTTAAAATCTAATTTCAGAGTAAGTATTAGTAATCTTAGTATTGACATTTGTCATGTTTCTAGATACAGGAGGTTAAATGTAGTTTTTATGTTTTGTGCTAGCTTTCCTCTGTAAATAATTAAATCTCTCTATTGTGATATATATATTTTCCCTTTATTATATGTATGAAAGAATTTCTTCATACGGATGATTCTTACAGAGCTGTAGTTCTTCCAGTAGCTTTGCTGTACGACTGTCATGTCAGTTGCTGAAATAATTCTTTGGCATCATATTTTTGGGATCGTGAAGAACCAACCTTAGCATTGTTTGGCATGTGCTAATGAGAGTGTAGGCAAACCAGCTTGGGGATTTGTTACCTGATTGAGTTAAGCTACAGATTCCTGGTCAGGCTTTGCTTCAAATGGCTGGTGGCTATTGCACCTCTGTCTCTTCTGTGTTAAGGTTTGATTTGTATCTTTAACACACAAGTTTATCATAGGATTTGGAGAAAAATATGAGGGCAACATTAGTTATTTATTTTACCTTTACTTCACATTTTTATATAAACGGGTGGTTTTTAGTAAGTAATTTAATAGCCCTAAACATGTTTCTTTAGTGTTAGTATGGGTAGTCTTAGCTGAAGAGGATAAGGGTGACATGGAGTGTCCAAAGAAGTACAGGCAATGCAAAATATTCTTATGAGAAACACACCATGAGGGAATCTCCTGCCCCTGAAGTCATCTCCTTGATTCTCCACAAGTGAAAGGCAACTCTGGGTTATCTGCTTGCTGTTGTAAGAATTGCCTGCTTGGTTTGGGGTCTTACAATAACAGTTCTGCTTTTCTTGTTATAAAGCTAGTCAGTCTCTTTATACAGTTAGGGGAATTGAGAATCTGTTAAGCAAGATTTCTTGCAAAAAATTTGCTAAGAAATGTCTCTCCTGTCTCTTGACACTATTACAGGTCTTATGCTTTGCTATAACTCCTTTCTATATAAGTCTTTGCCTGTAATAATTTTCCATTTTGAACACCTTTCCTAGGTGAACATTTTGCTTTTGGAATATATTTGTTTTCTGAAATGTATGTACATAGCAAGGACTTTAAATCATCTATTGCTAAAAAAAGAAAAAGGCTATAGCCCCCAGTGCTGGTCGTGTTCTAGATTCTATCAAACATTTCAAGCAGCTGCCTTTGTGGATGGTGAAGCATGCTGCTTGTGACAAGGAGAAATGATCAAGTAAACTAACACAGAGGTGACAGATGAACTTGTTCAGTGTTATTGAAGTGTTATGTTAGGGAATCACTCATCTGTATCATGAATCTGTTTTCTGTTGGTCTGATTCTGTGAGATGGAAGTACTTCATAAGGTTTCTTGGAAAGCTTCATAATAAGCTGCTATGGAATGGCAAATTATGGTGTTTCCATCTAAGGTGATGATCACAAGTCTAACCAGGATGAAACGCTGACTAAGTTGATTAGAAAACATAGTTCCTGAAAATACTATTTTAAATAGCTCTTGTAAAGCATTTATCTTACTTGAAAAAATTGCCATGCAAGCGTAAGTTACCATTAATATTTTAGCTTCCCAAGTATCTTAGGATCTCTCACTTATTGGAAAACAATAGGGAAGCTGACCAGGTCGGTTTTATATCTGCTAAAAGTAATTTTTCCCCCCCTTTTTGCAGGTAAGATTAGTTTGGGGATGTGAATACCATGAGTGTAAACCAGCAAGCTCACACGGGGCCTCCTTACGGGCAACCTCAGCCTGGATATCAGGGATACCAGCAGCCTGCCTACGGAGGACAGTCACTGCCAGGGGTTCCTCAGTCGCAGTATGGAGCTTATAATGGGCCGATGCCAGGATATCAGCAGCCAGTCCCTCCACAAGGTACTGCTCAGTAAATACTTAATGATTGATAACTTGTTAATTGTGGTGTGCATGGAATTTTTGCTGTACACTTCTTATTGTAAGTCTTCTTTTTTTTGTGATAGTGATTATCTTTTTTTCTCTATGTAATTTGCATGATGCTAAAAATCACATCATCCCATATTCTGAGGTTATCGTGCTGTCTCTTGTCCAGTTTAGTAGGGCTTACTCCTCTTTTGGTAGTTCATAAAATTGACATGTTGAGAAACAGCCTGCTTTTTTCTCTATGTCCATGTCCCTGTGTTACTGAAGCACCTGACTAGAAGAGTCTTCCTGCTGAGGTTATGTTGAAAGACAGAAGTTAGTGACTGTAACAGATTTATAATTGAGACTGCCTTACATTATTATGTAGAAAGATCTGCACTCCGTCCTGAAAGGTTAAGACATACATAAGACTCTAGATAGAAAGTGTATTTGGAGCTATTTTCTCTAATGTCTTTAAATTCAATAAAAGGTTTATGGACATGTGGCAAGCTAATATATTCCAGAATTTCACTGATTCTGCAGGATCATATCCCCTGTTAATTATTGTCTGTTAAAAAAATAAAAGTAATTCAACTTTTGTTTTCCTGTTTTCAAAAGAAAGGCTGACTTTTTATTAAAGAACTTTGTGGGTCTTGGTTTTCAAGTATGTGAATTGCTTTGGGAAATCAGTAGTGACTTTAACATTTGAAATGTAGAGGAGAAAATAATATTGCTTTGAATGCAAGTATGTCTGCCTTTTCAGATCACAGGGTTGAATTCAGTTTTGCTGAAACTAGCACAACATGAAATTGAAAGTATTTGTTTGGGTTTCAGATGTGTGTTCTAAGGTAATTAGGACTATGCTGGTCATGCTGATCACTTCTGTACTATTCCCCCCTGCAAGTACATCTTCAGTCTTTTGCAACTTCTTGCATTTTAACCCAGACCCAATAAGAAGGATAGAACAATCAAAGTACCTCTAGTTGTCTTGGAACTAACAGAAGTGGGGGCCTGAAATTTGGGTGCTGAATAATTGCACTGTTGGATTTTTGTCAAGAGTTAGTGGAGTAGCGAAGTAGAAGCGTTGAGTATGATGTGGTAAAGAATGGGTTATTCATTCCCATTCAGGTGCTCCATCTTCCTTTTCTTTCCGTAATCCTCTTCCTCCCATGCTCTCAATAAATCTCGTCTAACAGCGCTTTTAATCTGAGAGTTTTGAACTAATTTCACAAAGGGTTTGTATTCCTGTGAAAGTAACGAACATCATCTCTGAGAGGATGAAAGAAACCCTGCTTCCTGGGGAAACAGAGGCAGAGCTCAGCCATTGACCACTCTGTTTGACTGCTTGCTGTAGCCAGAGACTGACTCGTGTTTTCTGTCCAATGGAAGGAATGGGGAAAAAGTGGACTTGCTTTAGTGAGGGAGAGAAGGGGATTAAAGAAAAACAAAAATTACCACATATTTGAAAAAGTTGCATCAGTGCAGCTATTTATAGAAAAGAGGTTTTAGCTGTTAGCAATGTGCAGAATGATTAGGGTGTTTGTGAAAAGAAACTGATGAGCATCTTCTATCAGATACTTCAAGAATTTTCAGACTTTACAAGCCTGAAAAGCGTTGCTTTTTAAGGGAATTAACTTTTTTCTTCTGAATGACTTCTAGTTTGCCTTTTTTAGTTTTTGAACAGCATAATGTGGTTCATGAGATCTCAGTAAGGACATACCTAGATACCTTGATAACATTCATATAAACTTGTGAAGATTAAAAATGCAGATTTTGTGCCAGTAATGATTGAAAGGTGGTGTGACACTGAGGGCGACAAGGTGGTCTCATTTGAACAACAAAACTGTATTTCACTACTTGAGTAGTGTCTCATATGCTTTACTGCTATTATCAGGCAAAGGCCATCCACAGTTTGTGGGGATTTTTTTCCATCTTTTTTTCTGAGACCATCATTCCTGGACTTAGCAGACTCTGTTAAGGAAATCTCACTTCTCAGGCTGTGCATTTTGGACTTGCTGTTTAGGATTCCTATCTTTAGAAGAAAGAAATGCAAAATTCAGAGCCTTACACCACAGCCAGAGGTTGGTTGGCCTGTCAGTGGCTGCTGAGTATGAAATCCCTGTAGAAGAGGGAGTCAAATGAGTAACACATTATCAGAGACAGCAGACAGATGATAGTAAAAATAGTGACAGTTATCCTTTCTACCACAACCTCCAACACATTGTTTACTGCACGTCTTTGTGGCAAGACCTATTGTAGCTGCATATTGTAGAGGAGAGAGAATTAATTTCAGAGGCAGGAATTTAGAACACACTGAGGGGTAAAGGGAAAACTGCCAGTGTTATTCTGTAATCTCAAAGTAGTTGTCTTAGGGATTTATTTTTAAAATAACAGTAAAATTGCTTGGGGGACTGAGTGGAGAAATGTTGGGAGTCAGTGCCATCCTTAGTCAGGGAGTGTTTCACATCTGATGTATGTGACAAACCCTGACTCTAACTGAATGGAATCATGGGGATGCCATGGCAGTTATGATAGTCTTTATGGGGACCAGAAGTGAAGTGCTGTGGTGCTAGCTGACAATAGCTGCTTCTTGCTATGAGGATATTGAAAGAACCAGGACAATTTTACCCCATTCCTTTAGTCAGTCTCAGTCTATTGGTTTCCTTCAGATGAGCTCATGCAGTTGAAAGTGCAAACACAATTACCTGAATACCAGTAAAAATTAGCCTGTGGGTCGCTTTACATAGGCTTAGTTTATGGAAATATTAGCACTTGTATTAGTGTAAAGACTACGGTTGTAAAATGTTGTGTATGGTAGAAGAGAGGGAGCATGACATGAGTTTTGTGTATGGGATATTTTCTGGACTGCAGACTGTTCTCAGCATTGGAAAGGCTGTCTCTTGGTGTTTTCTCTCAGGCTTGATTTACTGGTGTATTCTGTCTTTCCAGGTTACTTTCCTTCCTTGGGGTTTCCTTCCAAGGGCTCTCCTGTATCTCTCAACTCTGACACTTCTCTTGCACCTAATTTCATAGGTAAATGGTGTCTTCTCTGTGGGAGTGTTTGTGCTGTGTTGCTTCTTCTGTGCCAAGTTCCCATTTAATATGGATACTTATCTCAAAGGTTGGGTACCTGATTGTTCAGGCAGAAGTGGGTGGGACATTCCCAATCTATTTGTAGGCAGGATTCCAGAAGCATAAATAGGATATGAAGAAATAATCCTAGTAGAAATCCCTTATGCATGCAGATTCATAGATAAAACTGGACTTGTGACTAATGTTTTCTGAAGTCTGATTTCAAAACCTGAATTGGCCCGTTCAGATTTTGTCAGGTACAAGCCTTAGTTTAAAATAACTTGGTCTCACGCTGGAGAGGGAAGGTGAGGTTTGAAATTACAGCATTGCAAAGAAGTGGAAAATCTCATCAAACTGCCAGGAGGTTGTTACTGGAAGTCATGAGATTTGTGTAGCTTGTGCTTTCGTTTAAGGGAAAGAACAAATTTTTAACTTCCTTGGCTATGCTTAGAATCCAAATATGTGTTAGGAATAATTATTTTTCCAAAAGCTGTGACTTGAAGAAGAAAATATCTTTTCACAACTGGCAATCAAAATGTAAGAATTAGAAATGCTGCAAGAAACCATATTGTACTTTTCTTTTTTTCCAACTAGGGGTATTTTGGAAGAGCTGTTTCTAGAGGTGTCGATTTATTTGGAAGATTAGAGTGTCAGAAGACAAACATATAGGCTCAGAGCTTTGAGAAAAATCGTAGGCATTTCCCATTTTGCTACCTCTATTTTGAGGTCTGTAATGAGTAAAAACATCACAAAGATGATGGAAGGGAAACTTGAGGATTTGTCAGGAATAATGAATCTTAGGCTAATAAACCACTAGATTTCTTTTTCAGTGACTGTTTGAGCAGTCTGTAGTAGGGGTGACAGAAATATATTTGTGAAGAGAACTAGAAAAAAAATACTTCCAAAGCTTTTTCTGACGTAAGCATATACTCGTCAAATGATATGCCTGTTAAATTTGGGGATGGAGGAATTTAACTTAATGTATATTAAAAAAAGTCTGTAGGGTCCCTCCAGGAATTGGATTAAATATGCCTTCAAAGAGAAAAGAGAAGAAGGCCAAACAGTTTCCAAGTACTATCAAAGGAAAGACATAGCAAAATAGATTCAAGGTATCACAAAAGAAATTCAAAAGTAATAACATACAAATAGAGATCAGGAAATGCTTAGCTAGAGGGAACAGTCAGATAAAGGTCCTGTTACAGTGGTTTAGAAAAGACAAGGTTAATGAGATGAAAGTATATAAAAATAATAAATGTCTCTAGGAGTAATTAAATTCTGCCTCAAAATGAAGAACAGGAGGAGGTTTAGTAATAAAGGAAAAAACCCAAGAAATCATCAGTTATTCATACAAGGTCTAGTTAATTCCTTCCTTGACTCTGTATCCCCAGGTTTGATAAGAATTGGATGTAGCAGATAAGGTAAAATATATGACTTGAAACCTCATGCTTTAGGGTATAAATTATACTGTAGAATTGAGAAATGGCTCCCCTTATTTCCTATTTTGTAATGGTTCCTTACATGAAGGTTTCAGAATCCCTTTGGAACTTGCCATGCCAGTCCTGTCAGAGTGACACAACAGTGAGTATGTGTGGGCCTGGCCTCATGAGGCACTTTTAGTCATCTGTACTTAATGATACCCCATACGTGAAATAGGTTCCCTTGTGGTTAACAGGCATGGTCATACAGAGTCATTACTAGAGTTGTTAATATAGTATTATTAGAAGAGAATTTTATATTCTCTTTTTTGGAAGTAAAAACTGCAGTTGGTCTACTGATAATGTATCCAACATGTTGCGGTCTGTGGAAAGATTGGTTTCTGAGGCAAGTATGTTTGGTCTGTGACCGAACCAGCTCAGTCTGAAAGATGGGAAATTATTTGTGTTAGCCTCCAGCCCTGAGAGGCTGGAAAGAACAGTCTGTAGTGGCCCCCATTATGTTATATATAGATGCTGTAAGTCATGTAGTTTTGGAAAACGGAATCTGCTTGCATAGTCTGCTTACTTTGAAGTAGGGAAAACTGACCTGTAATGAACATTAGATTCCACTGAATACTCTTCTTGGTTTAGATAAAAACAATTGGACTTGGAGGGGAAAGGATTCAGTACCTTCCTGACAAGATAATTTTCTTTTCTTCATAAAAGATGAAGTTGTCTTTTGAAGACCCTCCACAGCGCATATTTTCTGCTTGATCTGTGTGGAGATGGTAACTAGTGACACTGGCTAAAAATGTTTGTGCATAAATTATATGTTGCTCATGGAGTATTGTTACAGCAATTCTGCACTTGAATTTTTCATGGTAGTTGGTTCAAGCCCTTGTTTCTATAATTTGTGATACTTTAATTTTTTTCTTTCCTTATGTTTGTAGGTTCATTAAGAGCCCCACCAACATCTGGAGCTCCCCCTCCAGCCTCTGGAGCTTCTCATCCTCCTGGCCACCTGGCATACAGTCAGTATGAACATGGAGATGTGCAGAATGGAATTCCAGCCTCGGCAGCCCCGATGCAAAGGTGCATATGAGAAAAGTGAATTGTAACAAAATCCTGCCTTGGTAGACTTGTGCGAGGCCTAGACTTCTTAGATCTAAATCAAACTAAATACTTCGGGGTTTTGTGGTGGATATTGACTTTTTTCATTGCTTTGTTATTGTTTTGAGGCAATGTTTTGCCACAGGGGTATATCTGGAGATGAAAAACTTGTGAAAGGATTTGAGCAGATGTCACTGACTGATGAAAACCTCTTTTCCTCCTAAGACATTCTTTGTGGTAGTCATTTTCCCCTTAATAAAAACAGTTGCATCCACACAAGTGTAGTATTTGTTCCTTGGCAGTATGAAATGACCTCTGGAGCATGTGGCTCTCTTTACTGAGTAATTCCTTAGTATTGATTCTGGGTCCTCTTCTGTCTCTTATGGATCCGAATTGCTGTCATTTAAGGCTCTTCATCATCTTTTCCTGAAAGATACTGCCATTACCTCTGTGATGAAAGTGGCAATAGTCCTGGAGAGCTCAAATCAAAAGAGTGGCAGAACATTCTTACATAGCTGTGCAGGCCTTACTGTTGCTTACCCTATAGACTGTGTGCAGCATTTCTGATTTGTTGCAATAACTGAAATGGAATTAACAAGAATATAGAATTTGTATTTTAAGAGCTAATAGATTTCTTTTTTTGTTTGGTGAAGGGGATTCAGATCCATGTACAATATGTAATTATTTTTCCAAAACTGAGGTACAGTGTTTCATGTAAAAATCTGAGACCCAGTTAGTGTTTATGTGGTAGAGCAATTTTAAAAGGCACAGAGAATTGTAACTTCTTCTGCAATGAGGAATCAGTTCAGTTTGTCATCTTCCCTCTCAGGCCACCTACTTCTCAGCCGTTTCTGCCAGGCTCAGCACCCACGCCTGTCAGCCAGCAATATGGGCTCCCCTCAGCCAGCATGCAGCAGCTCAGCAATCACATGGCAGGGATGACAATTGACAGTACTGCAGCCTCTGCTCCTCCCCCAGCTGGACTGGGCTATGGTAAGGTTTCCTGGCTACAGAAATATGCTATTGATTTTCATTATTGCTAGTAATTTAATAAAAGACTTTTTCTTGTCAGTGATTCATTACCATATGGTTATGGGAATTCTCTGAGTGTTGACATCTGCCATAGTAAACAGTAATTTTCTTAACTAACAAGGTCATAACTGGGGAAAACAGAACTGAGGCTATTGTAGGGAACAGTGCTGGCAACTGCTGGACATGAATAAAAAAGGAGAGTAACAACACTGGTCCTCAACTAGGTGAATCTTGTGAAACACAAAACAGTCTACCCCTAAGTCACCTGTTGGAGAGTCTACATGTCTTGCCACTGTTGTGCAGCAGCCCAGTCAAAAAAAAAAAAAAAAGGAAAAAGGGCCCCATAAATGTAAATCACAAACGGCTGAAAATACTCTGAGTGATTGTGTGTAGGGTTCTGCTGGAAGACAAGAAGACACTTACTTAAACAGTAGAAGCTGAATTAACAGTAGAAACTGAATTTAGATAGTTTATTCTGTGGTATTAGTTCTACAGTCTCATTGCTATAGATTAGGGGACTTTTTACTTGAAGACTAGAAGTCTCTATTATGTGTAAGCTGATCTGACTATTGAAAAATTGTTTTTCTAAAGTACTTTTTAACAAGTGTCTCGTGAGACAGGTTTTATAGAAAAATTAAGAGTAGGTAAGAGATACAGATACATTGGCAGCGTATTTGTCAAAATTATTCTCAGAAATAGTACAGCACTACATACAAATGCTAGCTAGTTTCATGCTATTAAAACCACAAAGCTCAAAACCATTCCTGATCTACAGGCTCCAACTGAGTGTGGAGTTTAAGACAGAAACTTAGTTCAAGAAATCTATGGATAGACTTGTAGTCATTCATGCCTTGCATATTCCTGGCTTTGCCCTTTTTTTTCTGGCCCTGAATCCTGAAATGTATTCTGATTATGTAAAATAAGCAGCTCAGACTTTGAGAGAGAAGGGAATGAAAGAACTATGGAGTTTCAGGTCTCCTGAAGGAGTTCCAGCTCTCTGATCAAACTACAGGAATGATCACTTAGGATTCGTCTCTGCTAGTACTGGTAAGTTCATCTGAAGATGAGAAAGTGGTAGACTGACTCAGGTGATCTGCAGCAAATGGGTTTTTCTTGCATCTTGATTGTCTTGAAGATAGGAGAAAATTATGTTACATATTTTTTTTTCTTACCAGGTCCCCCAACATCGGTTCCCCCAGTCTCAGGAAGCTTTAGTGCAACAGGATCTGGTCTCTACACACCTTACACTGCGAGCCAAGGACCCCCTCCTACCACTGTGTCTCAGGGTCTTCCTTTGGCACAGCCTCCGTTTCCTGGTCAGACAATACCACCTCAGCGCCTACCTACTCAAGTTCCTGGTTTTGCCCCACCTCCTCCTTCTACTGGGGTTGGACCTTCCTCTTACCCTCCTACCACAGGTGCTCCAAGGCCACCTGCCATGCCAGGCCCACCACTGCCTGGGCAGACAGTTGCTGGACCACCATCATCCCAGCCTAATCATGTATCCTCACCACCACCTTCATCAACTATGGCAGGGTTACACCCTGGGCCTCCTATGAGTGGTCTCCATGGACCACTTCCTCCCACTCATCCTCCTCAGCCAGGATACCAAATGCAGCAGAATGGTGAGTATTCCTAGTATAGGAATTTTAAGTTACGTATTCTCTGTATACTGCAAACTGAGAACTAGATTTCAGGTTGTCACTTGTGGGCTCCTGACTGCACATCAAAACTTCCCTATTATTTCCTTGTGATCATGTCTGAGATATCATGTGTCATTCTGAGATATTTTATAATACAAATTTTAATCAGATTAATGTAACTAAAGGAATTCTAACTTACTTGGCCAAAAAAGTGTTTAGCAATTAGTGCCATGATACTACCAGAATTTGTGGTCAAAATTTTATTATGAACTCTAATTTGATGTGTGCAAACTTACCTATTCAAGAATAGACATCAGAAATACTGAAAAGCCTTATTTTATATTTTTTAAATTTGTGGCCACTGCGCATATGCAATGTGTAGGAAAGGAGCTGTTAAACATTGAAAAAGGAGTTGCTTTGTTTTCTCCTTTCATTTGCATAACTGTAGAAGCTTGCACATGTCAAATATACTTAAAAGTAAGACGAGTTAAGCTTTCTGAATTAAAACCAGTTTTGGCTGGTTTTTAATTAATAACACTTAGAGATAGCCTGGATAAAGTAATCATGTGGAAATGTTAGGATTGAAAATCCCATCCCCTATGCAGCTTTGCACAGCTGGGCAGGTAAATTACTTAAAAATATCTCAAATATTTTGTTCAAATTCCTATGAAATGTAAAAATACTAATGGGTTAAATCATGCTGTTACTCTGTAAGTGACTGGAATTGTCTAAAACAATAAGAAATAACTTCAGATGGTTACAAAACAAAAGAGAAAATCAGAAGCCTATTACTGTTATTAGCCTATTATTTCAGACAAGCCAAAACTGCCCAAGGTATCTCCTTGCATATCTTTAATTTGAAGAAATAGGGATCAGCCACTAGCTTCTTCAGCTGTTCTGTGTGCACTTTCCATTAGACAGTTCTGCAGGTAAATGTTCACAGTGCATGATCTTACCGTCCATTGTAATTGACAATTACAAACTCTAAAACTAATTACAGTAGTGTGCTGGTTTGGGCTGAGGTAGAGCTAATAGAGTTCAGACTAAAAACCTCTGTTTCCTTAGTTTTGAGGACTGTATCTATCAGTTTTTGGATTGTTGATAGAGATGTACCAGTCTAAGCTGAAACACTGTGATAAATATGTTTAATCGTAATTAATTGAAAAGCACATTACTTTATTTTTCTTTAGGCATTTTTTTTTATGATGGCAGGAAATGTGGGAAGTGCCAAATGAAGAAATGCCTAGTATTAAGCCACTGTTTGATTTTTATGTTCTTTTCTTGTTAAGGTTCCTTTGGACAGCTGAGGGGTCCCCAGCCGAACTATGGAGGAGCCTATCCAGGAGCACCAAATTATGGAAGTCCGCCTGGACCACCACCTCCACCAAAACGCTTGGATCCAGATTCCATTCCTAGCCCTGTAAGCTTATTTGTTCTTACCAGTGTCAACTCTTCCATAGTGTCTTTGCATAAAGTAGAACTGACAAAGACCAAAGCTGAAAACAGGTTTCTTGTTCCAAGGAGCTTCAGTCTGTTTGCCTGCTTACATTTCTCTCTTCTATCCACCTTCAGTCTTTTGTGATGAATAAGCCCAAAGGCAGTATTTTTCTTGGTGACTAAAGAAAGGCACTGCATATGCAAATCACCACTCTAATTCCTCTGTTCTGTGTTATCTTTTGAGAATCCTTGAAGGCTTTGATTAAACTTGTTTCTCCATTTCTGGATTCTTGCACAAAGACATTCCAAGATGAACTAATTTCAGGTTTTGAGGTGACAGTCTGTGAACTGTATGATCCATATTTAAAGTATGGTTAGTAGGAGGTGATTGTAGTGCTTTTCCTATAATCTGCCAAAAAGCTGGTTTGTGGTTTTTTGGGTCATGAATTCATGATGCTACATCAGTCAAATATGGACAGCTTCTCAAACTGGGATGGTGTTTCAGAATGGAGGTTCTGAGACAGGTTGAGCTGTTATATGTAATGGTTTGCAATGATGGGTAGTATTAAGCCTGGTGGTATTATTGCCACTAGTCTACTGTGCTGTTGTTCCTTCCACTGCTGCTGATGCTGTTTCTGTACTTCAAAACGATGAAAATAATGGAGTCTTGAGTTAGATCTGAGCTGATGTTATTCAGGAGGTACTTCTGTTTAAAAAAGATTCCCTGTTTAGATTCCAGGTTTATGTAAAGCTTACTACTGGGTTTTTTTTGGTTTTTTTTAGAATGTAAGTCTTTAATTGCTTGTCTGCCTCTCTTCTCTTCCACTAAATGAAATCTCAAGTGGCTTGTGTTAGTTGCCGTCATGTTAGCATGTTCTTAAAGCATAAATCCCCAGTTTCTAACCAAAATGAGCAGGTAAGCCACTGCCTCCATTAGCAATTTGTTCAGAGCCAAGGCAAATATCCTGGCAAGACTGGTTTTGGGATCAGTGTATGCTACAGAAGCTGATGTGTCCTGTTGCATGAACCAGTATCTAAACGTATCTAATTCCAGTGCTACAGTTTTGGGTAGAGAGAAGTAACACTGTTACTTTTTGGTTTATTATTGTCTTTTCTTTCTTTTCTTTTTTTTTTTTTTTT
>WEKY01051341.1:152683-173990 GCA_013390045.1 Picathartes gymnocephalus
TTTCCTTTTCTTTTTTTTTTTTTTTGGTGGCACTCTTATTTCTTATTCTTAAAAAAAAGCAGCTTAATGAGCTGCCACCCCAGCAGAAACCCAGGCACAGAATAGACCCAGATGCAATTCCTAGTCCAGTAAGTGCTGTATATATGTCAATTGTAGTCTGTGTGTTGGTGATCATCTGTGCATGCCTGAAGCCTGAACTTCACCTTGCTAACCCTCCATCATTAATCTTTTACCCTTTCCTTGCTGTCTTCTGCTTGCCTTATCAATATGAGTAACATTACACCACATGAGGTTGTTAAAATCTTCTGTGATGAATGGTGAGGCAATAGAAAGCAGTGTTTCAGCAACAGATCATGAAGAATGTCTCCCCTTCACTTCGTCTGATCTTTAGGATATTGCCTTCATCAGATTCCAGCTGGCATTTTCAGTGTAAGCCGGTAGTATAATTGTCCATACAATGTGTGCCTCATGGCAGCATGCACACAGCATGAGCTGTTGTAGCCATGTTTTCTACCATGTTTTGATCAGAATTTGATTACTGTTCTTGTTGATACACCAGAACAGGGCCAATGCTCTGGAGTTCTAAAATTGCAGATGAACTAGAGGGTTTTTTATGTTAATTCCTGATACAAATCTTCTAGTATGAGGCATGGGGAGCTATAAACATTCTCTCATTATCTGTTCTCATGCATAACCATTAAATTTTGAATTTGAAAATTTAATGTGTATGTTGGAGACTCTTGTCTAAAGAAAGAAAAAAGCAGCTACCTTTTGGACTGGAAGAAAAAAAAACTTTTGGCTTTTTGTTACCCTGTGTCACTTCTTCCTCATGTAGTCAAAGTTCATCATTTAACAGGTACCAGTGGTGAGATCACCAACGTCAGTCAGCCTATAGACTTTTGAAATGGGACTAGATTTATTCTAGAGTAGTCACTGAAGCTATGGGAGGCTCTCTGCTGGCAGCTTGCAATCTGTAGTGAGAGACTGGAAGTTCTGCCGTACAAACTTCTGCATTTTAGAAATTTACTCTAAGCAAAGGCAGGTGTGTTTGATAGCAAAATAAGAGCAGAAGAATGGTTGCTAGCTTTCATTCATTCATTCATTCAGTCACCGCTATGGAAATATAGTTTGAACTGTGTACAACTACGAAGATCAGTGAATATTTTAGTAAAGTAAAACTATTTAATACATTTTCATTATCTTAAACAAATTTTCAGTTGTGAAAAATTTTAAATATCAAGACATTTAAGATTTTTACAGGCTTTGAAGTTTGATTCATTGACAGATCTACTGAAATTTCACTTTCCACATTCCCAGAATTCAAATCACAAACCCTTGAACACCACAAAGTAATGAAGACTTCCACCTGAGCTTGCAAGCCATCTGTCTTTAGGCCAGAGTTACAGTGGTTAGAAATAAAGGCATACTATGAAAACAGTGGGACTATAACAGAAGGAAAATGCCAGGTTACCTATAGAACTTCAACTTAAGATTTACAGAAGCTTCTAATTCTTATTTGACTAGAACTGTACAGGGGAATACTACCAAAAATTCCTTTCTTGATCTGAGTTTTGCTTTTATGAGTTCAGATCAGACTTTAAAGCACAAAATATGCTGCTACTAAGAATACTTGGGGAAACATACTATTTGCAGCTTGTAATTTATTGTTAGTCATTAAGTACTATTTGAAATCAAACTGAGAGGTGACTGCTTGACAAAATTTACTTGCTCTTCCTATTTTTAGAGATAGTAATGTTTGCCTCAGGTCCCCTTTTCACTGCCTTAGAGATTTTTTATTTTACAGTACTTTGAAACTAAGCTGCCAAATAATAACACAGTATTTTCCATCACAGATTCAAGTGATTGAAGATGACAGAAATAACCGTGGATCAGAACCATTTGTCACTGGAGTGAGAGGGCAGGTCCCACCTCTTGTTACTACGAATTTCTTGGTCAAGGATCAAGGTAAACTATTTTTCTTTTCCTAAACAAACAAAGGAAACACAAATTCCAAAGAGTCAGTGACAGAACTGTGTCGTTAAAGGAAATGTGTTTTACCAACAGAAGCTTAGTTTCAGGTCCTGTGTTGATTTGATCTCAGTTTAGATTCTCCTGATTGTTTGGTAGCTAGTAATCAATTGGCAGGTAAAAAATGTTTTCCAAGGCAAATAGATAGGACCAGCATTAGCAGAGGTATCAGAAAGCAGCAAAAAAAGCCTCTTCTGTATAGCTTTATAAAAAAGATTTAAGAACTGAAATCTACTACCAACATCATTAGAATTGGACTAGCAACTGTATTTTTTAAAATTAAGAGGAGTATAAATTGGTCTGAGGGCTCCATCGAGAAAAGGTATTTCATCTTTTAATCGCCAACACATTTTTTAAAGTTCCAGAAAAAACTTCAGAATCTGGTTCTACAATCAAGTATTTTACTCTTCAGCCAAAATTAAAAAATGAAACAACAGAAATGTTCGAGTTTTCTATCTACATTATGTTTTAGTCTGCAAATACAGTGAAACAGAAATGCTGTTTTATAGGTTTAGGTTGACAGGGAGTCAAGTTCATTTGTTTTAAGGTCTTTTATTATATGTAGTTAATCCTGAAGAGGTATTTTATTTGAATTCAAGTTTTCCATAGATTGAAACTGAATGTTTAGGTAAGCTCTTGGTGGCTGTGGCTTAATAACACAAGGTATCTTTGTTTATATTGTTGAATATAAACTTAATTTGTACTGAAATTTCTGGGGCTTTTTTATTTGTTCCCCAGGTAATGCAAGCCCCCGCTACATCAGATGCACATCTTACAATATTCCCTGCACCTCTGACATGGCCAAACAATCCCAAGTTCCCCTGGCTGCTGTCATAAAGCCGCTGGCTACTCTGCCGCCGGAGGAGGTGAGAACTGTGCGTAGAGTTACGTGTGCTGTGTGCACACTCAGCAGGAGAATGCTCTCAGGTGTCAGCGTTTAACAGATATCTTAGAAGGCATATTTAGGTAATGAAGACAAGGTAAACATTGATTCTCCAACAGGTGTGCGATAGAGATCTGTAAAGCAGAAGAATGCTGTGTTGAAAACATTTAATATTTTGACTGCCATGATAATTTCAGCTTTTTTGCAGTAGCTGTTAAGCACTGTGACTAAATGACCAAAATACTAGGATGGTCACAAAGGCATAGACTTCCAGCTGACCTCAGTTTCTTTTTTAGTCTAAAGTATTTAAGTGGTTGCTAATCACAGGTTCTAAGTCTTTTCTAGAATGCCAAGTTGTGGAATTGGATGAGAACGTATGAAACAGCACTGGTTAAGCTGTCTACAGCACTGTGTGGGATGCCAGCACAACACTGAGTACTGAGCACTGCTGAGCTGTGCTTGTATTTCTACCCTTGCTCTCTACAGCACTTATTTCCTTCTAGGTGTAATGCGTGGCTCTTTAGCCTTTTACTCACTCATGTTTGGTTGCTGAGAACATGAAAGCTTGGAGACTTTTACAGAGTTTGACTTTTTTTGAGTAGTCAAAATACTCTGGCTACTGTATAGTGTTGGCCTGCTTGGAATAGTGACATAAAGACAAGCAGGCTTGTTAAATTTGAATACATATGTCTGTAGTATTCTCTTAAACCTAAGTGTAGCATCTGCAAAGGAAAGCAATTTTCTCTGGTCTTTTAAGGGTGTTTTTCTCCTGTTGCATTTCATCAGTGAATTTTAAAAACTGGTTTATGATAAAACTGATCTGTGGCTGAAGCTTAATAGGAACACAACAGGAGAATGAGGTCTTACCTGAGAAACTTGGAGGCTTGTTGAGTTACATATTTTTAGGCTTGACTTACACATTTTTAGAGAAACTTCACAAATAAGAATTGTTTGGTCTCCTGGTGTATTTATGTTTTGAACAAACACTTGTGATGTTCAGAAAAAAAAATGGCTAGGATTGGAAAATTGCCGTGGAGACCAGTCAGCTTCTAGTATTTGGAAGTTTTTTATGGTCAGGGCAAAATCACTGTGGAGGGGCCCTTCCAACAGATGAAGGCTCAGCTGTTCAGAGCAACAAGACTGTAAATAGAGCTAAAGCTTTACATACAAGTAATGAAAGGATAAATGTTTCATGAAAATAATATCTTACAAAACGAAAGCATTCAGATAAATTTAGGATATATAAAAATTCAGCACCTGGTTGCCAAATCCAGGACCTTTGCCCTACATTATGCGCTGTTCAGAAAACCAAGCTGGAGGCTTTGGAAAGAAGTATCTCTGTCTTCTGGGAGTAAGTGGTTAATGACAAGTTATGTATAGTGCTGCCTGTCTCCAGACCTCTGAAGAGGTCAGCTTGGGCTATAGGAAATGAGAAATGGTGGCTGCAAAACCATTGTGCTGTCATTAAATGATTAGTGGGGTTGGATGAAAAGACCTAACACAACTGTGACATGAAGAGGAAAGTGACTGGAGCATTTGCCCATCTTCTGCTCAGTGAATATGTTATCTCTTAAACATGATCATAGATTTAGGGTACCTGAGAGAATTAAGACCAGACACCTTTACTGGCAGAAAATTTAAAAATTAGTAGTTAAATTTTTGAGCTACAATCTTAGTTACAAAAGGTGCTTTGTACTATGAATGCAGCGTATAACCTGCATGAGTTCTGTCTCAATCATTTTAAAGTGCTTCCTGCTCATTCTGATGTTGAGCAGCTGCAGAAGTTGCCAAGCATCTTATTCTGGTTTGGGTGCAAAAAGAACATATTATAAGTAATGGTTCAAAAATGGTATCACAGTATAACAGTTGTGAGGACTTACTGTACAGTGGGCTCAAGACAGTAAGAGCTTGTTATAATGTATTTCATGATGGAGTTCAAAATTAAGTCTTACCAGATGGAATTTTTTAAGGTAGATACTCTATATTCTTGAATATATGGAATGGAATGGAATGGAATGGAATGCAATGGAATGGAATGGAATGGAATGGAATGACTGGCTTTGCTTTTGTCAAAAACCTTGCTCTTTACAAGGGGAAGAGATAAGAGGTGAAGAATCACTTTCAGTCTTTTGTGTTCACTTGGGATACATCTGGTGGTGCAGTGTGGTCATGTTCTTCAAGCAAGCTACTAGCTAGGTGGGGTAGCCCATTAATGACTCTAGCCCTCAAAGTACTGCTGTGCTAGAGCTTGAATTGAAAAGCTCTTAAGAAATACTTGTTCAGGTTTCCCACATCTCCTGCACTCTCTCCCACAGCTGCCAAATGCTAAATCCTATGCCATGTACAGGGAGATAGAAATGACCACACAATGCAGAGCTTAAAACTTTCTCATCATCCTGAAACCTTTCTTATCATGTTTTTTTTCTCTTGCTTCCACAGACCCTTCCTTATTTGGTAGACCATGGAGAATCCGGTCCTGTCCGATGTAATAGATGCAAAGCTTACATGTGCCCTTTTATGCAATTCATTGAAGGTGGAAGGAGGTTCCAGTGTTGTTTCTGCAGCTGTGTCACTGAGGGTAAGGTTTCTTCTGGAAATCCCTCTCTGGGCTCTGCTGGAAAGGTCTTTGAACAAGATGCAGGCAAATAAATCTTTATCATGTTATGATAATTTTTAATGAATACTGTGATTTAGTATGTGTCTGGTCTTGTAAAAAGTTATTGGAAGGCATGTTCAGTGTTCAGTTCTGAAATTGTGTTCAAAACACGCTTGTGCATTGTAGTATTGTAGTATTGTAGCAAATTTTTAATATGAGATATTTGTAGCATAATGCCTGCTGATTTAAAAGACTATTGTATTTTCTTAGGGTATTTCAAAAGTACAGGATTTTTTAACAGACTGAGATCTAGATCTAGTCAGTAGCATGCCTTAGGACTTTTTTTTTCCTCACAAAGCCTTTTTTTGTCTCACTAACACTACCTAGAGGTGAGATTGCAGTTAAATATGGTACAGCTGAATAAGAGTGTTCAGTATAGACTAGTTAATATTAGTTACTCTTCTAAATTAGTACAAAACATGCTTCCTTTTAAGCAGAAGTCACAGTGAGCTGCTCATAGCATGACATTTGTAGATCTGTTTTGAAGGCACAGTGGAATGTAAGGTACAACAAACCTTATGATGATGTTTTCAGTGTTCCATTTGGCAGCACTGATGGCTTTTAAAGGACTGTTCTTACCACTTCAGTTATGCTGTACAACTGTTTGTACTAACCAAAACAGGAATTAGAAATGGCCAACTTTAAAAAACAATTTTGTCTGGTGATTTTCTGCCTGCATACATTACCTGCCCTGCTCACTCAGCAGCTATATGAAGGGCTGCACCTGTAACAACTGAGCAGAGGCAGAAAAGGGACAGCTGCTGCGAGACTGCTGATGAAAGCAATACTGTGAAAATACAATGTAGTTGTACCTAAAACTTGAGAACAGTTTTTGTTTTCTCTGCAAATACCATCAAGTGATTAGCTTGTATGGGATGTGTACTTGGAGACATCCCATACAAGGATGGGATATATAGTCTTAATGATATCACTTTGTTTCCTCTTGAACTTTTGAAACTTGGAATGTTTAGAATAGTTTAAATGTGGTGAATAATGTCATTCCGGGTAATCTCATTTTAATCTCCCCTGGAGCTATATAGACGGCTGTACAGAGCTATATAGACAGCTATAGCTGGAATACACTTTGTCACCCTAGCAGTTCTGCCGGAGGGAGTTTCTGTCATGGTAGTTCTTGGGGCACAAGGAAAACACTTTGTTTCTGCAGCTGACTTTTGCAGGCAAAAATTTAGCTGAACTCCCATTTTATTTTCTGATACCTTGTACCAGCACAAAAGTACTGGGTGCTGGGCACGTGGTTACACTTCTGTTCCTCCTTCTTAATCCACTGTGAGAAGTACTCTGTCTATTCTGATAAAAAGATTATGGGAGTCTCTGCACACGACAGTGCCTGGAGGCTTTACTCTTGTGCAGCGTGGGAAGGGAAGGAAAAACTAACTCATATAGCAAAATAAGGAGCTCAGTATTTTAATAAGCCTGATCTGAGTCAGTAATGATGTAGCCTGTAGTTTGCCTCAAACTCTCTTTTAAGTAATTTGTTACTACTTATATGGAGTGGTTATAGTTTTCCTTTGGACTAGCTCCTTCAGAATAATCCTAAAAGAGTATTGTAGTGATGTTTCTGATATAAAAAGTAAAATGAGAATGGAAAGGAGATTCAAGAAAAGTACAACAGTAACTATACTGTGTGCTGTCTGCTGCATGAGACAAAGTGGAATAAGATTGTATTTTTTTGCTTTAATGATATTCTTAAATTGCATTAATATAATTAGTACTTGTATGCTAGCCCAGAGTGCTAGTTCACTTTCCTGGAGTTTTGTTTGAAACAGCTATTGTCATGTTGGCTCTCTAGTCACAGTGTTTATTGTGGGCATATCACTGAGCTTAATGATTTTTCCTTTCCCAGTGCCACCTCACTACTTCCAGCATTTGGATCATACTGGAAAGCGGGTAGATTTCTATGACCGACCTGAGTTATCATTGGGGTCGTATGAGTTTCTAGCAACAGTTGACTATTGCAAGGTACAGTTTTTATTGCTATATTTATTTTGCTTTTAAGTAAAAAGACTATTTTCTTGAAAGTGAGAAAGACATGAATTGTCTGGGACTGATTTCTAGCTGACAGAGAGAATTAACAGCATTAATCCAACCCACTTTTTTGTGTAAAATAACCTGCTTGTCTGCTTACTTCCAAAACCAGAGGAAATCCTGATCACACATGACGTAATATAATTTAATAGCTATCTCTGTAATTTTTTTAATGAAGCCATATAGGCAGCTATAGCTGCACTTACCTTAGGAATTCTACAGAAGGGACTCCTGTGCCGTAGTCCTTGGCAGAAAAAGGGATTGTAGGAGAGGTTCGATGCAAGTACAATAGTAATTATACAATGTGCCATCTGTTGCATAAGGCAGACCTTACCTATTGAGCTTCAATTTCAAAGACAGCCATAGTGATTAAAAGCACAAGGGTAGTGAGGAAATGTATTTTTTTTTTTTTTGCTTTTAAATTAAAGATTTAAATAATAATTAACTTCTAAGGAATAGGGAAAACATGTGCAAGGTATTTATTAAAGCAACTTATATCTCTGCTGAAATATTGTGTTGAGAAAATAGATGTCTAAATGATGCAAGTTGATACTGGTTGTCTTCTAATGCCTCTGCTTTATGTTCAGACAAAAAGTCCAATTATTTTCTAACAGCATAACAAGAATTTTGAATCAAACGAGATGTGATCTTCACAGCTTTTTTGAAAGTTCTTCTGTTTTGCTTTTGTTCTGAGTGCTTGTTCCAGTATGGCCTATACACTTCAGAAAACTATTGACTAAAACAAGTTTTTCATTCCCAAAGAAAGCCTGGTTTTTAAGAAGGAAAAGGTTGTCATCCTTGGAGGGGAAAATCTTTTACTTTATATTGATGGAATCGCCTATTATGAGCCTGGTTGGGTTCCAAAGTCTTGAGAAGATTTCTTAGCAGAAATCTTCCCTGTCTACTTTTCCAGTCTGGCCTAATCATGTAAATGGATTTTTTAGTTATAACTGTTGTTCTCTAATCAATGGTAAAGTCAGTCTAGGACATTTAATACCAGTCCATTTCAAACATAGTATGATTACATGTTTTCCATGTTAGTTGGAAAAGGACAGGAGAGCGAGCTGACAAAACAACTGCTGCCCATGCTTACAGAGGTACAGGAAAGCAATTAAGTTTTGACCAGCATTGATTTGTCTGTGTTAGTGAGCTGTTACATGAGCTGCATTACATGGCAATAGTGTGATTTCTTCCCTCTCTTCCACAGAATAACAAGTTTCCTAGTCCACCTGCTTTCATTTTTATGATTGATGTGTCTTACAATGCTGTGAAGAGTGGCTTAGTGAGGCTAATATGTGAAGAATTAAAGTCACTCCTAGATTATCTGCCCAGGTAGGTGTATTTTGAACAACTGTAGTCAGTGCAAATGGGGGATGCTGTTACTTTTTCTCTTTAAAAATGCTAGAAATTAAAAATTATTTGATAATCCTGTCAAGCTTTTCTTCAGAAAAAGACCAAGCAGAACATCTTTCTTGATAGCCTTCTAGGTGAAAATAAATTTTACTTCCCATCATTTGTCCCTTAATGTGTTGGTTATGTGTAATTGTTTCCCTTTCTTTTTGGATGTGAAGGCAAGTATGTCTCTTACAGGGAGGGGAACATGGAGGAATCAGCCATTCGAGTAGGCTTTGTCACCTACAACAAAGTGTTACACTTCTATAACGTGAAGAGCTCACTGGCACAGCCACAAATGATGGTGGTCTCAGATGTGGCAGATATGTTTGTGCCACTCCTTGATGGTTTTCTGGTGAATGTGAATGAGTCCAGGACAGTTATTGCCAGGTAATATAAATTTATTTACAATGTGTGTAGTAAAATATTTATGTGGTAGATTCAAATGTTATGTGCTTAATTGTGATATTAAGTCACTCCATGTGTTTTAACGTACTATATTCTTTGAGATTAAGCTGGCAAAGTAGGATGGGGAAATTGTAGGGCTAAGGGATTATTTGGCTCATAGTCCAGCTTGGCAGAAAGTGTATATAAGGGGAATTAGTGCAAAAGGGCATTTCTGGGGAGAAAAAAAAAAACAACCAAACAACAACCAAGCTGAAGAAATCACCCACCTAAAACAAAGCCACAACAAAACACAGCTGAAATGATACAGAGTGAAAGCTGTAAGAATACTGAATCACTGTCTTCAAGGCAACAGCTTAAATAACTGCAGATTGAGACAACAGGGGTGTCCAATTTGGGTTCTGTGGAGAAAACCAAGTAAATGGGATAGAGAAGATAACATCTAAAAACAAAGAAGTAAGCAAAATTTTGGCAAGCTGTTTACCATGATACTTGAACTGTAATTAATCTTTGGTGAACAGCTAACTACGTCTTGGGATATGGACCTGGAATTGCATGTTTTTAGAGAAAATTCCTAGCCTGTTTTTTGATGCATTAAACAAGCCTAAATACAGAACTGTGGATTAAACCTATTAATCTTTGAGTAGTACAGAAGATGCTTGGCAAACAGAGGCCAAGTGTCACTAGTATTTCCTAAGAATTTACTTACCTATGTATATTGGAACACATTAAAAGAAAAGAAATACAGAAGAGCTGTGGAAAAGACATCAGTTGAGGTTATACAGCAGGCACTGAGGATATGGATGAGAGAACCCAATGAAGAACAATACAGCATTATTTCACAGATGAGATGCCAAATACTGTAAAAGTTATGCAAATTTACAGACATGGTAGGGACTTCTGTTTAAACCACGTCACTCTTAGAGATCATCAACTGATAAGATTATTAAATGGAATCTTGAATTCCTCTTACTTCTTTTCTTGTTCTTTGCTAGTTTGCTGGATCAGATTCCAGAAATGTTTGCAGACACAAGAGAAACAGAAACTGTTTTTGCACCTGTGATTCAAGCAGGGCTGGAGGCGCTGAAGGTTAGTAAATACGTTATGACAAATTGTTTTCAACCAAGTACTCTGAAGTTCATATTCTGCTAATACACACTAATAAGACAATTCTAAAGATTTTGTAAACTCCTTGTAGTAGACGGACGGCATGTAGGGAGTACTTGGCTCATTCTTGAAGTGCATGAACCTTCTGTCTTGTGCAGATATCTGTATGTTCTTTACCCAATTCTTTTTTGAATAATTTTTTTCAAAGTGCAAGAACATGGCTTACTCTCAGTTGTCTGTCTGGGTTTTGCTTTAAACAGTTTACATAACCTACAGGAAAAAAAAGACCCTCCAGCATTAAAAAACCAAGTGTTAAAGTCTGTTAAGTCTCATGGAGGTGTTCTGTAGTTTTGTGTCTTTTTAATCCTGTTATCTGATAGAATCTTAAATAAAAGGAGAGAATATAATCTGTTGAAGTTGCCTGCAACAATGTGCTAATAAAGTAAACTTTTCCTAAAGTTCTTCCATTCTCGTACTTCATCCAGACATAATTACATGCATAGTTTAACTCTGACTTGTATCTACTGATCAAATTGATTGCCTATATGACTTCACCCCAAACTGTTGACACAGCTCTATTTGTCTGTCACATCAGTCAGAGAATCATTTTAGTTGGAAAAGACTTCTACGATAAGCCCAACCTTTAACCCAGCACTGCCAAGTCCTCCACTAAACCATGTTCCTAAGTGACACATCTACACATCTTTTAAATACCTCCAGGGATGGTGAGTTCACCACTTCCTTTGACAGCCTGTTCCAGTGCTTGACAACCCTTTCCATGAAGAAGTTTTTCCCAGTATCTAATCTAAAACTCCACTGCTGCAACTTGAAACCATTTCCTCTTGTTCTATCTCATTACATGGGAGAAGAGGCTGACTCCCACCTGCCTACAACCTCCTTTCAAGTAGTTGTAGAAAGCAAGAATGTCTCCCCCGAGCCTCCCTTTTCTTCAGGCTGAACAACGCAAGTTCCCTCACTCACTCCTCAAGCAAGAATTGTGCTCCAGACCCTTCACCAGCTCCATAGCCCTTCTCTGAACATGCTACAGCATCTCAGTGTCCTTGTAGTGAAAGGCCCAAAATGTCAAGGTGTAGCCTCACCATGCTGAGTACAGGGGAATGATCCTTAAAAGTCTCTCTTAAACTCAGTTTTCATTATAATTGTTCAATCAAGAAATAGTAAAAATTGCTAATTGATTTTTTTACATACTGCATATGTCAGAGAAAGTAACCTACTAAACAGTAGCTAGTGTTGGCATAGGGTGTTGATTTAAAATGATCTGTTGAAGCTCAGATTACAAAATTCTTTGCCATTTCTGTGACTTTTTTCCACAAATTCAGTAGCTGCAAATCAGGGAAGAAGACAGTTTGCACAAAACCTTTTGTATCTGGGTCCTGCTTAATGCTCTATCTTGTGGAGAAAGTCCTTTTCTCCCTGCTGTGGAATTAGCACAAATCCAGCAGAACTCAAACTTGCTTTTCTGTACCTGACCAGTGACTTGTGCTCCCTCCATTGCATACCAGTCACATAACCAAGTGACAGTGAGCCTGTGTGTCTGGTAGAATCACCCTGACATAAAAAGAGTGATGAGGTAGCTTGAATGTTTGTTCTTGAATCACAGCTTCTCTTACAATTTTTGTAAATGTTTCTAACCTGTTATTGCACTCACTTTTCTGCAGGCAGCTGAGTGTGCTGGCAAGCTCTTCATTTTCCACACTTCTCTGCCCATCGCAGAGGCCCCAGGGAAGTTAAAGAACAGGGATGATAGGAAACTAATCAACACAGATAAGGAGAAGGTAATAATGGTTTGCATATTCCTTACATAAGGGTGTATATTATGCTCTTTATGGTATAAAATAACTGAAACAGCATTTAAAAAATTACAAGGAGAGCACATACTGTTGCTGTCCCAGCTAATATCTTTTAAGATTCCACTTTTATCTTCTGTTCCCAAGCAGGGCTATGGAGACTTGACGTCATAAGGACAGCTCTAGTCTGAGAACAAGAAGAGTTAGCTCTAGATTATTGCAAAGGGTAAAATACCAGATCTGGGTTGAAGTAAATGTACTGAATTTGCAATTAAACCAAAATGTGTAGTAATTTTCATAATAATACAGTTCTTCAAAGGCAGAGTCAGGGAGAACTTAAATGATTCTAATTTCCCTGAAGAAAGACTTAAAGTGTAAAAGAATACTGACTGGGATTATAAACTGTATCTCGCTTTCCTTTTCCTGCACAAACTTCTGATGTCATCTCTGATTTTCTTTCTTAGACTTTGTTTCAACCACAGACAAGCTTTTACAACAACTTGGCCAAGGACTGTGTGGCCCAGGGCTGCTGTGTGGATCTATTCCTGTTTCCAAACCAATATTTGGATGTGGCAACACTGGGTGTGGTACCTTACCAGACGGGAGGTTCCATTTATAAGTATGCGTATTTCCAGGTAGGAATGACTGCTGTCTGATCCAAGTAAGAATTAAAGAGTTCTTTTTTTCATAGTGGGAACTGTAGTGAAGAAGTACTTCTTTGGAAGTAAATGGCTAATTAAATTTCAAGATAATCAGCAAAACTATTTGGTAGCTTTGTGTCTTTATACAAATATCTCTGTTAATAACAAAACCCAACAGGCTATTACCTCTTAGCACAGTATTTTGTGACCTGGTATCATGGCTGACTTAAAGTAAGACAGCAGGAGGTAGTATCTCATTTTGAATTACTTTATGGTTTATGAAGCCAGTCTGATTTGTGGAAGTGTGAAACGTCAGTTACTGCTTGCCTTCTAGCTGGAGACAGACCAGTACAGATTCCTGAATGACTTGAGAAGGGATGTCCAGAAAGAAGTGGGATTTGATGCTGTGATGAGAGTGCGCACAAGTACAGGTGGGTGTTAGCATGGATGGATCTTAATAAATTGACCTCTTCAAGCATGTCTCATGGGAACAAAGAAATTTTCCTGTAATTTGAAACACATGGTGTCTAGGCTATCCCAAAAGGTCTACTAAAACTGGTATTCTAAGACTTTTGTTAAGACTGCAAAGATCCCTGCTGAAATTTGTCAGGATAACTTGGTGTCAAGGTCCAAAGGCTGACTGTCTTGTTATTCTGTTGAAAATCGTGGTTCATGTTGAGTTTTTCTCTCTTAGGTATTAGAGCAACTGACTTTTTTGGAGCTTTCTATATGAGCAACACAACTGATGTAGAGATGGCAGGTCTGGACTGTGATAAAACAATCACAGTGGAATTCAAGCATGATGATAAATTGAGTGAAGACAGTGGTGCACTGCTTCAGGTGAGGGGGGAGGCTTTGTAGAAGAAGTGAGTTGACAGTTGAACTGAATTATTAGACACTTCTTCAAGGAATTGTTTGTTCTTTCCTTCTGCATCTTACCATACCCTTGACCTTCCAGCACACTTGTTCTCAGGGTGACCTAGACTGCTTCAAACTACAGTCTTATTTTCTAAATATGAGGTCCCCTAATACAACTGCTAAAATTGCTTATTACCTTTTGTTGACCCTGATTCTTAGCATGTACTTTTAGCTTATTGTCCAAGTCTTTTACATAGTTACCTTATTTGTTTATGCATCTGAGTACTAGCTTTTTGTGCTGCCCTTCTTATTGTAGCAGGACCTCATTTCTCTGTCTCCTGGCATTTTTGTCTCCTGCAGTGTGCTCTGCTGTATACAAGTTGTGCAGGACAGCGACGACTCCGCATTCACAACCTCTCCTTAAACTGCTGCACACAGCTTGCTGACCTCTATCGGAACTGTGAGACCGACACCCTCATCAACTACTTGGCTAAGTATGGTAAGGGTAGATATGGAAACGAGAACTGCAGCTTTTAACTACTGCTAAAATGCCTGCTTTGTCACTCCATGACACCTGTTTATTCTTCTGTGTCAGGTATCAGGTGGCAGTTCTGATACTTCAGTCAGTTATGGGAAAGAGCATAAAGCTGTGATGATTGTATTGCTGCTTAGGAGGAGAGGTACAGATGGAGGGTGTAGGCTTATTCTTCATACAAATTCTTTTCTAAATGGTTTTAATAACAGTTTGTATTGCCAGCAGTCTGAATTCATCCTTGTGTTTATTTTTGGGCTGTTTTAGTTAATTTCTTAACTGCTGCAGAATTTTGCTCTGTCATTAGGAAATGGTAGCTTTTGTTCATAGTTCTGGGTTAAATGTAATACACTTATGCACTGTACCCTATTTACCCTTTCTAGTTTGCAGTAAAAGCCTAGAAATCCAACTGAGATTGAGAGTCGTGTATGTTTATTGCCATTGAAATGAAAGAAACAGTCCAATTTCAGACCATTAATGAAAGATGGCCAGTTTATAAAAGGAATTTTTATAGACCCCCATACTTTCAATTACGATAAGTGTGTTTTAAGTACTTGGGAGATAGAGAGTTTAAGACTATGTAATAAAATGGAGTAAATGAGCTTCTTCAGGTTTTCAGTAGGAATATATTGTTGTTTTCCTACAAGTTAGAAGCGGTAAGAATAAAGATTTCCATAAACAATTGTTGTTTAGATTTCCTTTGTGGAAGTAATGCTGGGGTTTTGCTGTTCATGAGCAATCACTTGACAGCAGTCCGTCTCATTCCTTTCTCTGTGCAGCATATCGTGGAGTCCTGAGTAGTCCATTGAAAACTGTACGAGATGCACTGATCAACCAGTGTGCCCAGATCCTAGCCTGCTATCGAAAGAACTGTGCTAGTCCCTCTTCTGCTGGCCAGGTAAACTCCAATGCTTTTACTTGAATCCCAGGCTTAGAAATTAAAAAGTGATGACAGCTTCTTCCTACTTGGCCTGCTCAGAAAAAAATCAATTCCTTTGCTCAGCAGAGATTTGCAAAGAGGAGACTCTTTGAGATACTACTATAAGTAAAACTATAGTTGAGAATGGCTTCTTGGACATCTGTCTGAAGCCCAGGGAACACTGCCTCCTTCAGGGAAAGGTTTTATGTTTCTTTTGCAATCCATGATATAAGTAGACTATCAGCTTTCACACCTCATGGCTGTAGCACACTTTGTTGGTTCGTGCAAGCCTCATTTTGTCAAACAAGCTTCAGCAAGACAGCTGACCAACTTCTGTCTGCTTGTGACTTTCAGCTCATCCTCCCTGAATGCATGAAGCTGCTTCCTGTGTACTTGAACTGTGTGTTGAAGAGTGATGTCCTTCAGCCTGGCCCAGAGGTCACAACGGATGACCGTGCCTACATCCGTCAGTTAGTGACATCCATGGATGTGGCTGAAACAAATGTTTTCTTTTATCCCAGGCTTTTGCCCCTGGTGAGTAATTCAAGATATTCTTAGCACTTGAGGCTTGCTGTTGACTCATTGACTCATCTTAAGGATTGGCACTTATATTTTAGCAAGGGAAAGTGATTTGAGAAGTATTTGGGGATCTGCCATCTGTTGGGATATTTCACTTAATTTTACTCAGCATTACTGCATCTTGTGAATTTCTTCGGGGATACTTTTTTCCTGAGCTGTAAGCATATGACCAGTGGCAAAGAAGACACTTTTGACCCTTTCATAGTCTTTTTAAAATGTCCTAAAACTTACAACTTTTTGTAATAATTTCCAGCATTGCAAGGTAACTCTTAAGTACTGTTCTGACTTTTCATTACCATAGTTGCTGGAATAATACTAAAAACTAATTACATTCCTACTCCAGGAGGTGATATTTGAACTTGAGTCTTTTCGCAGAAGACATGTTCTTTTTTGCTGATGAAGAGTCTCTGATCTGCTTCTGTGTCTCTGAGTAAGAAAACTAAGGAAGATGCTACTTCAGTCACAATTATTGCAGTCTTATGAGTCCTAGAAATGAGAAAATCATTGGGGTCTTCGTGGCAGAAATTTTCAGGACTTCGTAAGATGTTCTTGTTTTATAACCTTTATTTTACTTTAATTTTTATTTCCCTTTAAAACAGACCAAAGCAGATGTTGACAGTGATTCCTTGCCAGCAGCCATTCGGAACTCCGAGGAGCGTCTCTCCAAGGGTGACATCTACCTGCTGGAGAATGGGTTGAACATCTTTGTCTGGGTGGGAGTCAGCGTGCAGCAAAGCCTGATCCAGAACCTCTTTGGAGTGTCATCCTTCAGTCAAATTACCAATGCCTTGGTGAGCTGGATGGCAGTGTGGGAGCTAAAGTCTGTGATAGTCACCAAAAACTTGAAACAATGAGAAAGCCAGTAGAGAAAATAGTGTTACATTTTTCATAATAGAAATGAAGGAAGCACAGATGTGTGAAACTAGTGGAAGTGTTGATACTCTGGGCATGTCAGGCATGCTTTTGCCTAGGTTTATTTGACCAGTCATATCATTAAGAGTGAAGACAACAGCTAGTATCTAAATGGAATAAATAATTGACCTTTAATTCTGATTTCATGTTATATTCTCTTTTAAGTAGTTGAAGTCAAAGAGATTGTATGCTAATGGGGGTAGATATTTCTCTATCCTTATAGAATATGCCAAAACTGCTGACTTTTGTTTAACATTGCTTCCCAAGACTAATGGGGATTGGGTATCTTTCATTCCAGAGTACCCTGCCGGTCTTGGAAAACCCCTTTTCAAAGAAAGTGCGATCTATTGTTGATACGCTTCAAGGGCAGAGATCCCGCTACATGAAGGTAAAGATGTCCCCCATTAATGCCCCCATTAAGCTTTAAATCCCCTTCCCTCTTAGTAGAGTCAGGTGATGCCTGGTGATGCTGCGGTCCTGAACTTATTCTTCCCAATCTCATAAGTGTTACTCAAAGCTTTCAAGAATTTGAAAACAAATTTCACTAGTTTTGGAGTTTTGTGCTTACTGTAGTTCTAAAACGTTTTTTTCAGACCTATTACAGTGCACTACTATATGAACCACATGTATGATATTTTCCTTCTGTTTAGAAAGGATTGAGGCTTAACTCAGCTGAGTTACAGAATCAATGCTGGTTATCTTTGGGATTTTGAGCATTTAGCTTTTTGCTCTATTTTCCCATGAAGATTAATTCTGATAGCTACTCACTGTTGGTTTTGTTCTTGTTTTGTTTGGTTTTTTTGTAGCTGATAATTGTGAAGCAAGAAGATAAGCTGGAAATGCTGTTCAAACACTTTCTAGTGGAGGACAAGAGCCTGAGTGGAGGGGCTTCATATGTGGACTTCCTGTGTCACATGCACAAGGAGATTCGGCAGCTACTGAGCTAGAGGAGTGAGTGGTGCTAGAACTCAGCAGTGACATTTCAGTCTCCACTAATGACCTGATGAGAAAGCCCAGCGCCCTCAAAAAGGACAACGTAGAAATCTGTACAATTCCATAATTTTTAATACACATTGCATAAGCAGAAATCCTTTCAACCTTTCCCGATCCCGTATGAGAGATGAAATATTTTCCTGGTGAGGGCTAAAAAAACAAAAAGGCCTTTGATACCAGGTCTTTTTTTTTTGCATCTAAATTGTTTCCTGTGCTTGGCAGGAGTTCACCCCCCACCCCACCCCATGCTCGCTAATCCTGTTGTAATGAATGTAGGGTTTTTTTCAGTTCACTGTACATGATTCAGCATTGGGTGAAAAAGCGATAAGTCTTCAAAACTTCTGGTAGCTGCTGTGCATTTGCGTGGATGCGTGTGCATGCTCCAGGTATGAAGAGGCTGCACAGGTGGGGAGGACAGGAGGCAGGTCAGGTGATGGGAGCTGGAGCAGCCAAACATTTTGTGTCTCCTCTAAAGAGGGAAACATGATCTGTCAGAGCACAGATGTATCATGCGGCTGTCTGAACCAGAAAGCCATGAAAAGTGAAATGAGTGGTAAGCCAGGAGGCAGCAGGGCAAACTTCTCTCCACAATCTTCCCTGTACTATAAGTTGCTGTGCAGAACCGTAATGGAGTAATCAATAGTCTAGTAGGCAAAAATAGACACCTTCTGAACAGTGTAGGAGTAGAGACTGTACTTCCTGTTGACATGTGTGGTGGCTCCTTTCCTTCTCATTGCATGGCTCTGTATTGTCCTATTCAATCCATGTTCCATGACCTCTCCTGCAGAGTTCACCTGTCTGTCAGATGGTGGTGGGAACAAAAGCTTCTTAACCTTAAGCAGAAAATAATTTTAACAAGGTGATGGGGAGCTGTGTAGGAACTGAATGATAAGGAAGTGGCCATTTTCAACCATATTTTTGTGAATCATAGCAAACAAGTGGGAATTTGATTTGTACTGATGTGAATTTGAGATTGCTTTGTACCCTGGAATACAAGGAAGGGGATACAAAACCTTAAGATTTAGACTGTACTGTAATAGGTATTGCAAGTACCTGATTTTGGTTATTGACAGCACCTGGGCCACAACAGAGTTTCATTACTGGATGTTTTTACCCTCCACATTCTATCTACTGATCAGCTTGCACAAAAGCTTTTATAAACCTGTTTGTTAAATTAAAATACCTCAGACAGATTAATCCATCCACTTTGGCTGCTCTGCTGCTCCATTTTGCAGTGGTGGATGAGAAGACTCCTGTGAAGAGGGAGCTAGTGTAATCAAATTCAGAATTCTAAGGGCTTTGTTTATTCACTTTCGAAAGGAGGCTTGTATATTTTAACTTGAACACTTAACAGGTGTTCTTCCAATACCCAGGAGTTTAAGCTACCAATAGCACTAGAAGTGAAAGGAAGAATGTGGATGGATTAGAGAACATGTTATCTGGGTTTGATACTTCCTAGGAAAATCCTTGTTGAGATCAGAAAAATATCTGGCTGTGGTTTTAGTTCCATATCCTGTAGCATGTATATAAATCCATTTTTCTTCTAATGCTGCTAGTTTGTCTTCCCTCCCATCACTACGCAGAAAGGGGAACATGAAAATCGTAACAGAGAAACTCTTTCAAGATGTAGTTGACAGAACTTTCAGCGTTTTTGTATGAATGTGGCTGACTTTTTACTCCACGTAGTGCCTCCAACCAAAAAATCTGGAGGATTTTCATCAGAGGGGAAAAAAAGTACTTCCCAGGAATATAATGCACAGCAACCACAGACTTCCACAAATACTAATTTCTAGTATTAATATTGGGGGGTGTGGGGGTGGAAATGAAATCATGAATGAACCTTTCATTTTCTTCACTTGTTTTTCCAATGCATCTTTTAATTTGTAAAGAAATAAAAATATATTAAGATGTATTTTATGTCATTGTTAGTAAATAAACACTGCTTATTTTTCCAAACCCTGTATTTTGCGGGAGGGGGGCAATGGGAAGGGCTGAAGTCCAGCTCACTGATCCTTTACAATCCAATCTTCTGCTAACCAAGTTCAGTCTTTCTTTTTTTTGTTGTTGTTATTTGCACTGAGTGATAAGAAATTCAACAAGAGTCAACAGACAAAAGGTACTGTTTAATCTCAGTGTTTCTTTACTTAGGTGATTGGTTTTTGATTTTCTGCCCTGTCTGAACTTCCATTTCGCAAAGAAATTCCCTTTTTTGCTAACACAAGTCATTGATTGGGTGGGGGTTTTTTGATCTATTTAGGCAGGTATTGCCCTTACCTTGTGACAATGTCAAGTTAATGACTTCTGTAATCTTAAAAGAGCTCATATTTCAGAGTTAAGGGGACCTGGGTGAATTGGTTGGTGTTTAGGGGTTTTTTTGTTTAGTTGGTTTTTTTGTTTTGTTTTGGGTTTTTTTTGGTTTTTTGGTTTTTTGTTTTTTTTTTTTTTTTTTGCTAGGAGTGTTGGTAATTGCAAAAATAAAGTTCAGACTGAACTGCCAGTGTTATCTTGACTGTACCTGTGAATACTGATGTTGTACAGTTTGCTGCTGATAACCTTATAACAAATCTGTATGAAAGCACAAGACAATCATAGCTAAATATCCAATAATACTAAATTTGCTGTGGAATATTTTTGAGATTCCTCTCCTACAGAATGTACATTATGTCCAGAATCTGCTACAGAACTCGTGTGATAATGATGGGCCTTGTGGATCTTGTACATTAATCATGAGTAAATTGTGCAGCACGTTCTGATGCTTGTGGAAATTGCCTTGGAGAGCCCATGTCTGTTACTTTCTCTCGGGGCACAAGTGGAGGATGCTGTGGTGCTGTTGAAGCAGGCCCGAGCTGTGTCTACACCTAACTTCTCAAAGGAAAGGAAAACTATTCCATATTTAACTTGTTTCTAACACAGCTAAGGAATATTTCTTTGCCTTGTGTCCATACTAACTAATGTCCTGTATTATAACTGACAGTTCATAAATATTATATTATCTCTTAAGAAGTTAATTTGAAGCTTTTGGCAATTGTGTAACTCGAATATGTCTGTTGGATTTACATAGTGTAGCCTAAACCTCTTTCCCATATACAGAATATTTTAATACTGTAGGAGTTATTCAAGGTTGGTATAGAAAAGCAGCTTTCAAGGGAGCTTTAAAAAACTACCTGTAGCTATTAAAAAAAAAACAAAACAAACCAAACCCCAAGCAGATTTCTGTTAGTAAAAGGCGTTTTCTGTTCCTTCCCTTTATGGTCTCCAGCAGGCGCTGAGCTGGGTGCTCTTTCTTGTAACAACTGACCGCTTGCTTGGTCCAGGAGCCCTCTCTGCAGGTGTGTTCAGTCGCGGTATGCTGTGCCTCCCGGAAAGCTCGGCTTTATCGCTGTCAGCTCCAGGTACTGCGGGGCCGGTGTTAGCACAGGCGGATGCAGGAGCGGTAGAGGTACAGAGGTTTATAGCAGCTTTAGCCATAGTACAGTGCGGTTGAGAGGGAGCTGCGAATAGATCACCTCGTCGAGCCGCTGCAGCAAGGCTGCACGCTGCCTCCAGAG
>WEKY01051341.1:174299-224273 GCA_013390045.1 Picathartes gymnocephalus
CTGGCCGCGGAGGGGCCGGCGGAGCCGTGCGGGACGGAGGGGTGGGCGCAGGACGCCGTCCCGCCGGGCGCGGCCTTCGTCGCCGCCGCGTCGTACCGCGGGCCCGGCAACAACGACACGCGGAGCAACAAGGCGCTGCCCATCCTGCTGTGGTGGAGCGGGAGCCTCTTCCCGCACTTCCCCGGCGACACGGAGCGTATCGACTGCCCCCGCGGCTCCTGCCTCGTCACCAGGAGCCGGAGGGTGGCCCGGCACCGCCGCACCAAGGCGCTCATTTTCTACGGCACCGACTTCAGGGCGTACGAGGCGCCGCTGCCCCGCCTGCCCCACCAGACGTGGGCGCTCTTCCACGAGGAGTCCCCCATGAATAACTACGTGCTCTCGCACTCGCCCGGCATCCGGCTCTTCAACTACACGGCCACCTTCCGCCGGGAGTCCGACTACCCGCTGACGCTGCAGTGGCTGCCCGGCACCGGGTACCTGCGGGCCCCGGCCGTGCCCCTGGCCGAGAAGGACGCGTGGCGGCGGCAGGGCTACGGCCCGGTGCTGTACATGCAGTCCCACTGCGATGTGCCCTCGGACAGGGACCGCTACGTGCAGGAACTCATGAAGTACATCCAGGTAGGTGGGCTGAGTGCACGGGAAGCTGTGGCGTGGTGCTGCTGTCGGAGCTGGGAATACCTGGCTGCCCCCCTCTACCGCCTCGTTTTAATGGGGTTTGTTTGTCCTTGTTTTTAGCCAAGACACGAATCATAATGGGATGCATGCTGACTACAAGCTGGACAGAAAAACTAGTTGTATTCCTTCCCAAAGCGTGATCTAGACTACACCGCGTGTCAGTAGGCAGGCCTGATGCAGATGTTAGATGTGGAGTTGGCCGGAGTCGAGATCAGTCACAAGCTGGGCAAAGCCTGAATAAGCTCAGTCTTGTGGACCAAGTGCTAGAAGTTGCTGAAATCTCTGGACTTTGAAGTTAACATACAGGAAGGTTGTCCCTTTAGAAGCCTCACTCCCGTTTGAAAGTACAGGAGTGCAGTTAAAAGGCAGGTTGCTCTGTTGTGAGAATCTGCTCCTTACCTTTGTTGTGGTAGGACCATGTTGTTTCTGTGATGGCTTCTACTGCTATGGTACAGCTGATCGTGAGTTGCATCATAAAGTAAAATAACGTAGTTTCTTCCAAGCAGGAAAAAAGCATACTGCGTTTTTTCTCTTAGAAAGTGTGAAGGACATTAGATTGATTAAAAAAAAAAACACCTGGTTTTAGACTTTACCAGAAACACGTTTTTCTAGTGGTTTCTGTTTCTATTGGTCATGATTCAGTTACTGTGCAAGATCATCATGTAGTGAGTAGTGAAGCAAAGGCAAAAGAATTTTTTTAAAATGGCTGTATTGTCAAAGTATGGTGCAGGTTTCTGTTAAAGCATGTTGTCTTGTATTTTTAGACAGTATTCTTTTAGCTCCCTGAATCAATTTTTCTCAGTCTAACAAATGAAAAAAAATTTGTCAGCCTGCTGAGACTGGCCGGAACTACACGTGTGTAATAACTGTTTGGAAAAGCACTGTGTTTCTATTAAGTAGAAAGAGGATGTTTAAACTGACATAGAGTTGAATGCTGTTCCTTACTTGTCTGTTTCTGATTTATCCAGTAATAAATACATTTTTGGGTGGCATCTGTGTGCTCCCCTTGCCCCTCAGTGTGTAGTGTGGCTAATGTTGCTTTTGAAACTCAGCACTTGGTTTCCTCTAAATCTTGTAGAACTGGGACTCTAGGAATAGTCTTAAGGGAAAGAACTTGGAGTGAAAATTAAGTTAAATTGACATACCTACGAACTGATCCCAGTTAGGAATTTTACAAGAAGTGCCAAGTTTGAAAACAAGTTCCAGGGAAACAAATCACTTTGTAAAGGTGCTGTTTGTTATTTTAGGTTGACTCCTATGGGAAATGCCTGCATAACCGTGAGCTCCCCAGTGAGCGACTGAGAGACACTTCTACAGCCACTACAGAAGATTCTGAATTTATGACTTTTATTGCCAGATACAAGTTTCATCTTGCCTTGGAGAATGCCATATGTGATGACTACATGACAGAGAAGCTGTGGCGCCCCATGCACTTGGGTGCTGTCCCAGTGTACCGAGGCTCCCCAGCTGTGCGGGACTGGATGCCCAACAACCTCTCCATCATTCTTATAGATGATTTTGACAGCCCTCGAGAGCTGGCAAAGTATCTTGATTTCCTGGACAAGAATGGAGAGGAATATTTGAAGTATCTAGAGTATAAAAACGTTGGTGGAATCAAAAACCAGTTCTTGCTAGAGAGCTTGGAGAAGCGGGAGTGGGGTGTGAATGACATGACTCTGCCCAATTACCTGAATGGCTTCGAGTGTTTCATCTGTGACAAGGAGAACACCCGGGTCAGAGAGGAGCAGGAACACAAGAAGTCTCGTGGAAAAATTCCAGCTCCCAGACCTCATATAGCTCAGTTCAAGCACATGGGGTGTCCTATGCCAACCCCTGGGTTTGGAAGTGTTAAAGACGTCTCTGAGGGAGACAGGTAATGTGCAAATATTATGCTTTTTGATGGAGAAAAAAGCTTCGGGTAATAGGAGCTGTAACTTCAAGAATGCTTTGTACTTAAACCAGCTCGTTACATCTCCAGTTACATTTTATATACATCTTGTATGTGGTGTAGGAGTTCTGCTAATACTGTGTTACGCTGAGGCGGAACGAGAGGCTTGGACAGTGGTGTTAGCAGTTGAAAGTGGAGACACTCACAGTATTCTGTTAAAATGCTCTGTGACCTCAGGCAATGGGGTTATCCTCTGTCTATCTTAGCCTCTTTACTTGGGGGAGGAGGGATGCTTTTCAGCACTGTGATGGTAAAGCACTTGGCAGCCCTGAGGCAAAAGCAGCTCTATACCTCCTTACAAAGTACTGCGTTAGGAATGGGGTTGCCAGTGTTCACTGCAGGTCTGGTTGACTCCTGTAGACTTCAGAGCAGAAATTAGGCTCATCCAGAATACAAGACTTAATGCTCTTTTGTGTGACAAAACTGGCTGTGTTCAAGGATGCCATCCCACTAAGGAGAAGGGCTGTGCAGGACAGAGAATGTACTGAGTAGCTTCTTGTCCCTTGTTTTCTGTTGGTTGACTGATTTACTGGAGCTTTTTTAATAGTAATGCCTTTTCTCAGTCTCGGTAGCAAAATGGTTTTTTTCCTTGTAGCACCCTACTCTGTAGAAGTATTCCGACTTTTCCACAGGTTTTCTCTTGACTGAGCATCAGGTGGCAGTAGAGAAGTACCTGTGGAGGCACACACAGAGCTGCTGCCAGTGCCACTTGCAGGCTCAGGTGTTTCTATCATTCTTCACAGGGGTCATCAGCAGCGAGTTTTGAACAGCTGGCCCGTAATTCAAGCTACAGTTTCACCCCATGGCAGTTTCCCTGTCTCACTGTTATTCTCCCCGTTTGTAGGCGTGAGATGCATCTGGAAAAGTTGTTCCAAGGAAGCTTTTACATTCACTGCTATTTGCTTTATAAAGATATGTGTCCATAGTTTTCAAGGCATGATCCTGGACATGTCCTGTGAAATACAGTGGTTTCTATCTGATAAGCATCGGAACTTTAACCATTTTTATTTGCAAAATGGAACATGATTACATATAATTCTAAGTGGTGTGATAGTAGCATAAAATTGCCATCAAAGCATTAGCTAAATATGCTTATATTTTGTCTGAGTTTGACAGTAATGTTATTTAACAGTGTGATCAATTTAGATGATAGCCTACTGAGCCAGTCAGTGGAGTGTTTTGTTACTTTAGAAAACATTATTGTGGAAAAATGACACAGATCTAGTGGGGATACAAATGATAGACTATATGCAACATGCAAGGTCTAACTATAAACACACACTGTGACTTGTGGCTCTGGAGCCTTCTGAACTCAGAGGACAATAAAGGAGTTTATGTTAGAACATATACCCAATTACAGTAAGGTTACAGTACACATTTGCATGCTCTGTAATGCCCAGATGTAATTTCTTTTTAGGGTTGATAGATGTGCTGAATTGACAGAGTGCTGCTGCAATCAGAATCTCTCTCTGTGTAGGTATATGTAGCTGGAGCACAATTACACCTTTAGCTGTATGTGTGGAGGTGGGGTTTCTATATCCTTACGCTTGCAGCCTCTCTTGTATTTGGACTGCTGGGTTTCACACCCAAGTGAGCTTAAGGGAAAAAGCTGTAGAACCAGCAGTTGTATGTGGCAAGTTATGGTCAGTCACTACAGTCTCCTGAATTCTTAGCTGCTTTGTATAGAAAACAGTGAGTTGCAGTGCAGCTGCTGAGCATAATATCTATTTAGGGGAAACCAGAATCTCCAGTTATTCTTGAACTCCTGTGTTTGTAAGAGAAATGTTTGGCTTGTTTCATTGATAAGGGCTCATTTTCCAAAAGTAGGATGAGAATGTAACTATAAGAACACTAAGTGACAATTTCTTCTCAGTTACCAAAGTTTTCATCTGTGGTGGCATAGGAAGATAGAAACCAATGTTTCTTTGATAAAGGAATTGTGAAACCATCCTGCTTTTGCTAGTTCTGTTTTATGTTGATGTCACAGTTTATTTTTCATTAGGAAAAACATTAACAGTGTATCAGATTTGCTAAGTGTAGGATGGTCCTTGCAATAGAATCCCATAATCATCCAGGGTTAAAGATAGATCTGTATCTCATAGTAGTAATGTTTCAGGTGTTCGTAGTTGGTAGTTTCTGGTGATTTGTACAGTCCTGTTCATCCTGGGATACTGATTTTTCCCAGTTTACAGAATTAGAATGAAATTATTTTCTTTAAAGAAAAAAGAATAACAGCAATTTAAAATTACTTTTGATAAGGCTTTCACTCAGATATTGCAATTCCTTTTGGTGTTGTTTCTGTAGAGTTCATCTGGAAAATGTTTTCTTTTTTTCTGTTCCTTGCTGCCACTTAGTCCTGGGTCTAGTACTTTATGCAAGTAGACTCATTTTCCAAACATGTGCCCTTATTCAGTGCTGCAGAAAGCAAGTAACTCATCTCGGCAGTCCTTGAGCAAAGGTTAATGAATTTAGCTGGTAGGCAATGTGATCTCACAGTGCATCCAAGTGGTGCATTTTACAAAGGAACCTTTTGGCAGATACTTATTTTTTAAAGAAGTAAGCCTCTGTCTATGATCCTTCACATTGGAATCTGTATTAAAAGCTTTGTTTTGGGGTCTGTGTTGGTGTACTCTGCAGAAATGTGCCATCACAGGTGGTGCTGTTGAGCACAGAAGCTGATTCCCATGGGTACAGGCTGTGTGCCACTGCACAACGACAGGCACTGGGATGTGTTGTGCATTCCTTGTGGCCTTCCTGGAGTGGTGGGTGAGATCTGCTTCCAGGCAGTGCAGTCACACTGGATTCTGTGTATGGTGTACACAGGGAAGGCAGGAGCCACTGTACTTTTTTCTGTGATTTGGAGGGAGAAAGAGCAAAAAATTATGTATATAAGTCAACAAGCATTGGGTAATTCATATGGACATATTATAAAGAGCAACATGTTTGGTCCTTTTTTCCAAAATTTGTGATTTGTTTCTGAGTAGCAGAAATAATGGAGGAGAGATAAATAATTGGCATACCTTGATATAACACAAGTGAGAGAAGTAGTCCATGTGATCATGAACTGGAAAAGAATTGCTGAAATTTGCAGTGATACAATCTGTCAAAGTTTGAGACTGTATGCACTGAAGAAGAGACAGCCCATACTCAACCATGTAGTCTGGAGATAAAGAACAGCATCTCTGTTGAGGAATAGAATGACTTTGTCTCTGTCATGTGTAACTTGAGTTTGTAATTGTTTAAATGGATTATCTGGAAAAAAACCCTTATTTTTAGGCTGTTATATGCATACTGGCCAGGGAAAGCTACTCTCAAAATAATATAAGGACTCTGTGATAGATTTTATTTTAATAGAAATTTTTATTTAGTCTCTGTGGTTAACATGATACGACATGCTGGTATTTCTAGAATGTTGTAAAGCTAACAGTGAACTTAGATTTGCTGTGCAGAATTTTCAAAGCAAGTTTCTTTAAATGACTTGGAGCACAGCAGCACAGTAACAACATAATTTGTTATGACCATCTCTGGGCCTGTTTTCCTCTTAAGGGAAAGAAAAATATGGTTTCAGTGCTACTACAGCTGCAGACTAAGTCGGTTTTTTTAATTGTTTGTGATGGCGTCTCTGTTTTTGTTTCAGTTGGAAAGAAATGTGGCTGCAGGATTATTGGCAAAGCCTTGATCAGGGTGAGGCCCTCACTGCTATGATTCATCGCAATGAGTCTCATCAGGGAAGATTTTGGGACTACATGCATGAGATTTTTCTCAAGAGGACAAGGCAACACTGACCCATCTTTGTAAGAGCTTGATTTGAAAATTGCATTGAAAGTTGAAACTGTGAATTCTTACCTCACTTCGAATGTTTGCCTTGAAAAAAAGCTAAACCAAAAACCTCTCACAGAGACATTTTTTCCTGGTGCATGAAGTGAGTAAGTTTCTGTTATGATTAGATTTCAGCAGTGGAAATGTTAGCAACTGCTTCGGTTTGAGTTTCAGCTCTGTGGTGTGAAGCCACTCATGTTGACTTGCAGGTGTCAACGTGTGGGGCAAAAGAGGAATTTACTCTCCTTTTGCATTTGCCATACTTATATTGTGTCTTACATGACTTCAGGCTCCTGCTCAAATGCCCTAACTTATTTCAGGGATTTTTTAAGTCTTCAGAATATTGGTTTTTTAAGTATTTTAATCAGTCACATATTCTCTTCATTAAGATGTACTTTTAGCTGCTATAAAGAAATGGCTTTTCCAGTGAAGGAATTACAAAAGACACATCTGTGAAGAGCAATTGTGCCTTATGAAATTTCTGCAATAAAGTCTCTTCTCCCCAAGTAACATGCCTCAAATATTCCTTCTTTTCAAGGTAACTGAATAACTATGGGCAGCTCACTTAACTCCCTAATTTTCTTCTTTTGATGACTTAGAAGATCATATGTACAATGGCATGGGAGAACAAATTAAGTTGCAACTTTCAGTGACGTATTCCACACCAGAAGGTGTATTACCTGGTATTGTGTAAAACAAAATAAAATTCGTATGCTTTGATTCTTTTAAGTTTCCATCAAATATGAAATCTGTTATCTTTACTTATTGTTATCTCCTTAATGCTAGCAATTCTGAGGCCTTGGAGGTTTTCCTTTTGAGTATGTGCAGCTTTCTGCAAAGACAAATACATTTTAACAATGGTGCCTTTCCACTGGTGTTTGCAGTTTGGATACTAGTCTTGAAATCTTCATATGCTGAAATGGGTGATCAGAACTAGGTGCACTGAGATGGTTTTGTATCTCTACCAGTCTTAACACATTGTGATCCTGGTCTGTGACCAGAATTCCTAAGTGACAACCTGTGGATAGATCTCCTTGCTGCATAGCCTGTATTGCTTACAGGTATAAATGAACTCCACTGTTCGCTGCCATAGTGAGTATCTTTCTGAAGTAATTGATCTTGCAGTGGAGGGAAACTGATTAATTCAGTGTCAAAGGTTTAAAAGCACAGGCAAATATGGCCACACTGCAGTGATGTCTCTAATGGTATAATGCTATTTTCTTTCTCTATTTCCCCTCCTCCTTCAGAAGTTAACTACTGACTAAAGAGCCAGAGTTTCTGTACTTATGACAGATGGTTGATAATGAAAGTCTACAGTCTGTTGCGTAATTTGATTTTGTAAGGCACTTTATGCATTGCTATGGGAAATCTAATGTCTGTCAGTAAAACTTAGGAACAGCAGTGAATCTACATTGTCTCCCTAATTAAGTCAGTGTCTATTGTTTGGTGCTGTATGGATCACTTAATATCTTTTTCTTTCGCCTCAAATTCCCCTTCATAATGTTACAGATAGGGTATTATAGGTATAATACCAGTATAGGTAACGGTCACCTCAGTGTTTGCCTCTGAGGTGACATAACAATATTGCCATGTTAAAATCAGGGCACCTGGACAGCAAAGACTTCAGACCCATGACTATCACTGGATTTTTATAAATGTAGAAAATGCATACACTATACATTATTCTCACCTAATTGTTTTTAGGAGAAAAATGGAGTTTTATCTCTCTTCTCTAATAATAGTAACAAGTGATTCTTCAGCTAAAATGCATTTATCAATTTACGTTCCTTTTTTCAGTTATTCGCGAGACATGAATACCTAAGAGAATATATCTGAGTTAATTGACAAACTGGATTACTCAAATCAGATTAAAAATTACAGATATGTGTATTCAGGATTGAAAAGACCACTTGCTTGAGAAGTAAATTAAGATAAAACAAATTAATGCTGCTTTAGTTCTGAATATTGACTTCTACTCAACAAGTCAATGATATTTAAGTAAATTGTTTGAATTAATGCCTTCAGTTACTTCATTTCATGTTTCTGTATAGAAAATAATTCAGTCTTCTTTAACTGCATTCTTTTAATTAGCTATATCTCAAAATGCTTTCTTACTCAAGTGTTTGGTGGAATAGCCAGGAGGAGAAATTGTGATCTTGCCTTTTGTACTAAACATAAGAAATAAGAACCAGGTACTAGCACATGCTGCTTTTACTATTTTATCCTGTAATTTAAGTAGATTTTTCCAGAAATCCAGCATTTATAATAATTCCAGGTCTTTATCATAATTTATCTGCTGTTGCCAAAATTAGACATGCTACATTTAATGCATTGTCCCTACAGGAGTAACAGGAGGAAGTACCAGTATAAGTATGTGCATTCAGCACCAGTGATGTCCAAAGCCCCATTTTGTCTTCCTGCTCAGCAACATGAGCCTGTTCCTCAGCTAACAGTAACATTGAAGTTATGGTGGTACAAGCTGAAGAGTAGCTAGCAAAGTAGGTAAAAGCTTCTTCCTTGGGGCCCTGATTTGTTCATTTGCTAATTCACAACCGAGTATTCCTTCACCACCATATACTTCCTGTACTCAGTATATTACAATCACCAACCAACAAGGTTATTTTGTTAGTCCTGCAGGGTTTGTTTGTAGCTTTGTGCTGTGTCCGTACTACAGAAGGCTGTTGCTTTGAGCTTGATGACTGTTGCCAAGCATGAGTACTTCTGATTGTCATCTGTCTTCTTAAACTGTGCATGAAAAGAGTACAGATCTGAAGGTAACTTTAATACAGATATTCTGTTGGTTTTGTCTGGTTTTCAAAGTACAACTTCCAGTTTGTAGGTGAGTCACAAGTCATTTGATAGCTTTCTTTTCTGAGTTTTAGTGTCTTTCTAGGTTTAACTGTTTTTGACAGTCCTAGAGGTGGTGAGCTTCTCAAAAAGTAAGGAGTATTAGCTACCACTCTTAGCTGTGAAGCTCACCCGAGCCTTGTTTCTTTTGTGTCTGCACTGGTTTTTTCTGTAGTAATAGATCATACTAGTTTTATCATCTCCTCTATGTCACAATACGTCCATGGTTTATAAACTATGTGTCTATTACCTCTATTAATATAGAAATTTTTTTTCACTTTTTATGTATGGTGTGCAAGAATTAAGGCTGGAGTATTTATTCAGTACATGGTGTGAATACTTTGTGTAGTTGCCAGGCAAACTCTGCAGGGACAGGAGAAGTGGGAATCCTGCCCAGCTGGCTGGAGCTATGGTTGCAGTTGTGTTTGAGGCTGCTGACCGACCTTCACAACATTTACTGCTCTGCACAGCAAGGACTATAAAATGTTGAGTAAACATTTTGCCATGGCTTTGCTTTCATTCTCTCTCAGTATTTGGAGGAGACAGGAGGATAAGCTGGGTCTCACCCTTGAAGAGTTTGCAATTAATTTACTTTATAATGCATTTGAAAGGATGGCTATATAGTGCCAACATGTACTGCCAGTCATAGCCAAAGTGAATTCAATTTACCCTCCTAGTTGTCTTTCTACTAATGCAAATATGTGAATACAGACAAGGAAGAAGGTCACCACAGCATTATTATTTTGGAAAAAGGGTCCTGATTTCTGTTCTTGGCTGCTAACTGGATTTCTCACTTCACTGCTTTAAATCCAAACCAGCTAGATGGTGGCTGAATGTCATCACTCCTATTGTGACTACTGAAAGGCTATATGATACTCAGACTGACCATGATAGATTCAACATTTATCTTAATCATGTTCTTACAGTGCAGGTACCAATATTCATAAAAACTGAGCCCAATCAGGAACTTATCAAAGATACCCAATATTGAAGACAATTACCCATGTAAATGCTTTGGCAGGGTCCTTCAGACTAGGGGGAGTGGCTTCACTGCTTGTCATGCATTGTGCCTATTTACTGTGTGACTAGAGGGAGGCTTTCAAAGCTGTCAGGGTAGCTTTATTCACTAGCATTAATATTCTAAAAATAAGTATCTCCTCATTACTGCTCACATGAAACACCAGTAGATTCTATTGATGCTGTGTCTCAGAATTGACTTGACAAGCTAGAATAAGTTTATGCCCTCTGAGAGGTGAGAGAGGAGAAACAAATATCTGACTGAAGGTTAAAAATCTAGCAGTCCAATGCATTGCATTCATTGGACAAGGCACAGTTCTCCTTCTTCTGCCAAAACTGTGATACCACATGCTGCCTGTTTTTTCAGTTAGAAGATGGCTATTTTATTTACTGCACTAGTAGTCTGGGTTTTCTGTGTTTTCTGTCCTTCAGCAAGGACTGCAATTTGTAGGAAGCATATAATGTCACTGAAGAATATTGATTTGATACCTAACATCGATGATTTATAGAACTCAAAAGGAGTTCAGAAAGAGTTTCCCCTTCTTATTTCAGTCGCTGTAGTAATTTTCAAACTGAAAGATCTCTGGGTCCTCTCTAATGGTAAGTAGAATGAAAACCAAGCAACAGTGGATGTATATATGTTTAGAGGGAAAGGAGAATGAGCTGCGTTCTCTGGAAATGGTCTGAAAGTGCAGCAGCAGCTGGAGAATCAGCAGAAATGCCCCTCTTGCACTTTGAGGGTAGTTTTAAGTGGTGTGGAAGAACAACTCCTAAGTGACTGGGAACAGGATAAAATTAATTGGAACTCAGCCATCAGGGACATTAGAGTTTTGACAGGCATTGCTGTGTTAGACAAGCAGCCATCTGCCTCGCTTACTGTCCTGCCATGCACACTCTTCAGCCATAGTCCCAAGAGAGACACTCCCTTAATCATTACTTGTCATCTATTTGGTTGTATTTAATTAAGGTTATTGATGGATCTCCAGGCACCTTCTGGGAAGTTGTTTTAATTGAAACATACAGAGTGGCAGGTTCCTTCATTCTGCCCAGAGACCTCTACTGACAGGTTGAAATTAATCAGAGACAGAATCCTTTTAGTGATATGACCAACTGAGCCAAAGCCTGCATCAGGCTTTAACAGACTGTACTTCTCTTTATGGTTCATTGTCTCAGAGCTGGCAGTGAGAAATACATGGCCCTGCAGAGGGATTAGGAAGGATGGAGAGGAATGGAGCTGTGGGATTTGTTCCAGAGCTCTGACACCACTAGCATCTTAATTTGTGTGCTGTTAAATATATATTTTACTGCAGAAAAGACCCATTTAATGTGCAAGTGTCTCAGCTAGAGATGGTTCTTGGAATGGATCAGAGCAGATGATAATACTTTATGGCATCTCTGAGCAAGTAAGGAGGCACAGGTAGTTTGCAGTGGAAATGGGCTGAATTTCCTAGATCCTGGGAATTAGGGGTTAGGGGTGGCAGCTCAGAATACTCAGGTAGACAGAAAAATGTGGGGCAGCTGATCTGATTGAGATAGCACAGGATAAGGGCTGGTGTTGGAGTTGGGATGGGGTGTGACAAGTCTCGTTGTGAGTGCATGAATGCCATTAAGTGCTAATACTGTCCAAACACAATAGCTCAGCAAGCAGAAGTTAAGTCTGAACCACCTGGAACCTTAGCAAACTGGTTAGTTTCACTACTAAAGTTAAAGTGGAAGTGCTTTAAATTTTAAGGCATCTCCAATTAAATTGGTTTAAAGAGTTCAGGGTGAGACAGATGAGAATAAAGTGTGGTAGGTGAGTGCATTATGAACTGCTATGAGAAGAACTGGTGTATTCAGGATAAATTTGTGTGAATATACTGGAATTTACCTGAAAGCTCAATCCAGGCAGTCAAAATGACATGGATATCAACTCTACTCTTTTTTCCCAATACAGCTGATTTCTTGGCCTCATCCCCTCACTGATTTTTAGGCAGTATCTGGAGATTTTACATAGCTACACCAGAAAGCGAAGAATACGTGGTGTAATTTCTGACCTCTTAAAGAGGTATTTAAGATAAGTCTCATTTTAAGGGTGTATGTTATCATAGCATTGTTAGCATTGTATTTAATTGTGGCATAGCATTTACTGTAGCATCATATATGGCCTTTATTCAGTTGTGATACATGTTCTTTTCAAATGTAATATTAATGTTTAAGCTCTCTGGTTCATTTTGGTTTTGACCAGGTGAAACACAAGCTAGGATTCAGCTTTAAATGTGTTGATACGAGAAAAAAAATTGTAAATACTAAGTAGTGAAAGTTAAAGTTTTACATGGTTTTTATAGTTGTACATTCAGGATTCAAAGTGAAACATCTGTGGGGTTCACTGTTGAGGGAATTTGGTTTCTGACTGTCCCTACAAAGGCACCACTTCTGTCCCATCCATTAGTGACTTGGTGCTACCAGCTATACAAAATACAGGCTGTAGAGACACTTGGCTATTGAGTAACACAGCCCTTTTGTAGTTCCGCATTCTCCCTTAAAATTAATGTAATATTAAAAAATAATGTTTAATAATAAAACTGTGTCCTGCTTCAGACATCTCTGCATGATGTGTACAGACACCATCATGTACCTTATTCTGTCTGCTTGGGAATTTCTTAGGCTGATGCTCCAATACTGGACTGAATGCCAAAAAAATAGTTCTAATGCAGACAGCAGTAACTTACAGGAAGCTATTACAATTCTCCTTGTGTAGTTTGCCTTTCTATTTCTCAGCCTCTTCTCCTCCCCCACCTCATTTTTCTTGGAATTACTGAAATGAGAGATCAGCTTTTGAAGGTGAAAGGAGTTGAAGTTGCTGCTACCATTAGCTAATGTAATTTGGAAAAAGGGAGGCTGATTAACAGGGAGTGCAGTTCAACTTCTCTTACGTCCTAGTACTTTTGTCTTCCCTTGTTAGTGTTTCTGTGCCAATCTAGTTAGGCATAGCAGGAGGTAAATGCAGCAGGGGAAGGTGGGTAGCTAGCAGTAAGGTAGGAAGCATAGCTAGAAGAGGCAAAACCAAGAGTAGCTGAACCTCACATGAACTGGAATACGGAAATGTATTTCACGTCCCTGTCTTGGATTTGCAAAGTCTCTGTTATTTAGAGTTGCACAGTGCAAGCCCTCTGGCCTAATTTGAAGGTATCAGCCTGTTTTCTTTCTTCTCTACTGGTAGTCAAGCTCAAAGGATAGCTTGTTTCCTGTCTTTTCAGAAAAAAATGTACATAGAGAAACATCCTGCTTACCAAAATGTTTGAGAACTTCCAGAAAAAGTGTTTGAATTTGGACCTTAAGAGATGAAAATTTACTCCTAGAAGAGAGCTAAAAGACATCTTTTGTTTACTTGAAGATGTCTTCTCATACTCTTTTAATTTGTATTCTAAGTATAGACTATTTTAAAAATAACACAAAAATAATTACAGAATTGGATATACCAGGATTTACTGTCAGCAGATGCAGTAGATTCTAGAACCCATACTGAGAATATTGTGGTGTAGGTCTGATGATATTTAGCTCAAGTTAACAGAATTTCTAAAGTCTCATTAACTTCCTTGACTAGACAAAGAGGAGTGCTTTGGGTTTTATGTCCAGGAGGTTGAATATATTTTAATCCTAATCAGTGTCCTGTGGAGAAAAAAAAACCAAAAAAGAATTGCAAAGAAAAGCATCTTTGATTTGGTCTTCTGTATATAGTCAGAGAACTCCAGCTGTTCCTGATACAGTGGTAAAATGGCGTATTCAGGAGCTGCTCCACGACAAGGATCTGAGTCCTTTGTGTTGCCAGTGTTCAGCGTCTAACTCCTCAGTTTTCTGCATCTACCTTGTCCCACCTGCTGCGCAGAGACCTGTTTGTATCCTAGCTCTTGGAATATTCCTGTGCCTTCTGTGTTGCCTGCCTTTTTCCAGCTGGGGACATAAGCACTCCAGAACCTGCCAGATGAGTTGAGGACTTCCAGGACCTAGGGAAGAAACTTCTGGGAACAAGAGTTTTTTCCACCACTGAGTATGAAGCTGTGGGAACGATGCTACCATTTTGGAAGCAGCAGTTTCCATATCTTCTTGAAATCAACAGGAGGAATAATGTAGGGGAGATCCAGCTGTAATGTAATTGAGAGAAATGAGGGGCTGAGAGCTAAGTGATGGGAGTTTGAGGCACGAAGAAGAAGTTGCAGAAGAAACGAGTGAGAGGGACCTCATTCATGTCTGTAGTATATGACGGGAGAGAGGTGAAAGGATGGAGGGATCCAGGCTCTGCTCGGTGGTGCTGGGCAATAGGACAAGAAGTAACAGGCAGAAACTGATGCACAGGAAGTTCCACCTGAACATGAGCAACAGCTTTACTGTGCAGGTGACCGAGCACTGGAACAGCCCAAAAAGGCTGTGGAGTCTCCCTCGTTAGAGATATTCCATAAGCGTCTGGATGCAATCCTGTGCAATGTGCTCCTGGACCCGGCTTGAGCAGGGAGGCCGGACCAGATGACCCACCGTGGTCCTTTCCAACCTCGCCCATTCTGTGATTCCTTTAATTCCATCTGAAGTACTTGAAACAATCAGGTTTTCTGCTGCTCTGGGGGCAGTGTGTTTGCTTCTTCCTTTGTTATTTTTGCCGCAGAAGGAGTTTGTGGATGGCTGTTGCTGGGGCAGTGACGGAGTGTTCCGCCCACGGCGGAAGCTGTGGGGAGTCACTCAATTCCCACGGCCTATCCTTGGCCCGATGGGCAGGATGGGGCGGGCCAGGCGGCCGCGCCGGCGAGCGGACATGGCGGCCCCCGGGTACCCCACCTGGGTGACGCGCTGGGTGTCCGGGCAGTGGCGGAACAAGAAGCGGCCCCCGACACTCCGCCCGCCCCGGATACTGGCGCTGGCCGACCAGGTGGCGAACCGCCGGGAGCAGCTGAGAGGTGAGCTCCCGGCGGCGGGGAGCGGTGGCGAGGGGAAGGCCGGCCCCGCTCCCGCGGGAGCTGAGCCGCCGCTGTGCCCCGGGAAGGGCCGCGCTGCTGGCGGAGCTCGGCGGTGCCTTGTGCTCCGCAGAGCAAGAGGGGAGGGGCCGGTCTGGGCCATGGAACTCGAGCCCCGGTTCTGTGGGAAGGATCGCTTCCTCGCACTGCAACCCTAAGTTTGCGTCATATGTGAGTCAGACACGCTGCGTCGTAGCATTGCCTTTACCTTAAAATTTCAGTCAGATGCTGAATGGCTGCAGCGGCTTGCTTTCTGTTAGCAACAACTTCTCTGCCCAAAGCAAAGCTGGCATCTTTAGTTTTGCGTTTTCTCATCTGCCGCTACCCCGTCTTAAACTTATTTAGAGATTTATGTACTATGGAGGTTGCTAGCATGAAATCCCAAACACCTGAGATTTCTGGTTGTGTCTTTTCCTTCTAGAGGCAACGTGCATTACGGAGATGTCGGTAATGATGGCCTGCTGGAAACAGAATGACTTCAACGACACACCTTGTGCTGAGGAGATCCGCATGTTCTATGACTGCGTGGCAAAGGCACAAGTAATTAAGGCCTTTTTTTATGTTCCTAAAGGCTAGTAGTAGGAAAGGAGGAAGCCTCCAGTCATTTTTTGTGTGCCAGTAAGAATAATGTGCCCTGAACAATTTGGTTGTGACCCATTTGAGCAACTAAGAGCAATGAAGCTGGTGAAGGATCTAGAGACTCCTACAGGGAGGGGCTGAGGGAGCTGGGGGTTGTTAAGTCTGGAGGAGAAGAGGCTCAGGGGAGACCTTATTGCTCTTTACAACTACCTGGAAGCAGGATGTAGCCAGGCAGAGGTCAGCCTCTGCTCCCAGGCGACCAGTGACAGGACAAGTGGACATGGCCTCAAGCTGTGCCAGGGGAGGTTCAGGCTGGACATCAGGAGGAACTGAAGGGGCACTGAAGCACTGGAACAGGCTGGCATGGAAGGTGGTAGAGTCACCATCCCTGGTGGTGTTCAGGAAATGACTGGATATGTCACTTAGTGCCGTGGTCCAGTTGGTAAGGTGGCCATTGGTCAGAGGTTGGACTCAGTGATCTTGGAGGTCTTTTCCAACCTGTTTCTGACTTTGAAGACTAGATATTTTTGAAAAATAAATTTCATACGGTTCGAAAATTAGAGGTTTCTGACTATATAGTATATATTAACATATTATAATATATGATAAACTTGAAATAAAATAATTTTCAAAATAGACTAAAGGTAAGTATATATATTAAAACTTGTCCTTAAACTGGTTTCAGGTTTCTATTTTCTTTCAGTAACACTGCCATCATTTAGATAGTTATTTACTATTGCTGTTTGACAGCATAAGTGAAAAATTATCCACAGTCAATTTGGTAGATGACAAAGAATCAAACAAAGATCAAAGAATAACAGAAAGTAAAAAGAAAAAACATCTGGGTCGTTACCTGAAGTTTATATCATTGTTAACTAAGAATATGGAAGGATATAATCTTCACAAGATGTCAGTCATTAATTGCATCATTTAAAGGTCATCACCTTGTGATTATTGAGCCAAGTGCTATGGTAAGTTTTCCTTAAAGAAATAGAAGTTTTCTGAAAGAAACATCGCCATACAATTAATAGTATTCTCTGGGAATGAGCATCAACTCTGCAAATAAACAGCAGTAGATATTTGGAGGTTTGGTTTTTTTTCTCTTTCAGAAAGAGCGTGAGAATCAAAATGAGGACACCCTGTCATCCAGGGGAAACTTGCCTTCAAGCAAAGTGAACAAACTCCTGAAGAGGTTTCCTCAGATCACACATTATGTATAATGTACTTTATGAAAGGGACTGTGGACAAGCAATTAAAATTGGTATCTTTGTCAGAAAAGAGGAAAGTCAACTTGAGTGATTGTTTGATGTCAGGTGGTGTGTGAATCTTGACCCTGCTTTTGATTCCAGAGCAAAAACCACCCATCTTGAGTATCAGCTGATTTTGGTCATGAGACTCTTCGGTCTTGCAGTGTTAGGATTTCTGCAGTGTGTTGTTCAAGTAGCCTACTCAGGTCCTCACTGTTAAATAAAACTTCTAGGCATACGTGCAAATGCATTTCCTAACAGGGGATGACTTCTTCACATGCAAGCTTCTTGCCCAGCTCTGGAGCTGCTGTTAAAAAGTGTTCAGGCTCAAACACTGAGCCAAGTTAGAATTGATAGTAATGATGGTAGTAATTGATAGTATGATGGTTCATACTCTTACATGTGTATATACACAATCTAGTGCCTCTTGAAATTTTTTTAATTCCCACTAAAAAAAGGCTGTAGAATTTAGAAAAGGTCTCCAGCAAAATACCTTGTTAATACATAATACATTGCTAAGTATCAAATATAACTTTAACGTGGAAGTTTGTGATTCAGACCCTCTGATTTGCAGGTGGGATGGGTACGGTGGCACATGAGTTTGATTATTTTGTCTGTACTGTAATAAAGCAGGACTGGTGTTTGACTTGGGCAACTTAACAAGCTACAACAAAATGTTTCATTGTTTTTTTGGTAAAAAAACTAAAAGGGAGAGAGCAAGTTAAAGCATGGACTGATAATTGAAATGAAATTTATTTTTAGTTTTGATTTGAGGTGGGGCAGAGTTTCCACTACAGTATCACAAAACTACAGGCAGGTTCCTGGGACCAGTACTTAATTGGTGGGAAAAGTGCAGTGTCTCAGAGAACTAATGTTATAACCATTTATATCAGTAATTCTTTTGAGTGTGTAGAAAAAGCAGAGTAAGAGGGGAGTCAGGCACACACATAATGTGTGATTACCCACAGGTAGCTATAGAGTTTGCTGGAGCTGAGTCCTCTGGAGCCCCAGGCTGATACCTGTTCATCACAAAAATTTTGGCCAGGTGAAGGCTTTCAAGTTACTGAAGCAATGTTTGCTTAACTGTTACTTACAGTGGCTCGTTAGTGGGTTATCCACAGAGTAACTTACTCTTTTGTTGCTATTATGGCATAATTAGGTCTTTCAGAGGACTTGGGGTCAGTAAGAACACAATCTCCACATCTGAGTTTGGGAAAACAGTTTGGTTCTGTGACATTTTGCATTTTCTGTCCAGAAGACACTGTGAAAATGAATGCAACTTGCTGTTCCTTCATTTCTGGAGGACATAAGCTAGATTGGGAGTGAGGAACTGATTCACCCTTGATGATGATTTTTCTTCGTATTAAAACTTGGAATAGAAGTAGTTATGCATCTCTTAAGATAGCACCTGTGCTGAATGTACCAAATCCTAGTGTCTGTGAAGAACAGTCTTACATAAGAGGCTGTAGCAGAGACACTTAATACCTTCTTCTATTTTTACTTTTGAAATTTTGCACAGCTCCCACTAATCTGAACAGCTATTTTTGGATTATTCTGCTTCATGGTGAGCTTCACAAGTTCAGTTGTTTGGGGCTTTGTCTAACCTTTTACATGTCCACTATAAGCTTGAAATTACTATGCTAAGGTTTTCCAATCCTTTTATTTATTGAGAGGAAGGAATCAATGCTTTTCAGGTGCACCCCGGTTTTACAGTGCTTCCTTTAAAAATACTTGAACAATTCTTTTGCTTCTTTTGTTGTAACCAAAAACCCTGATTGTACTTGGCAATTTCAGCTGCTGGCCGTTTTCCTGTATCTCACTGTTAAGCTTATATAGAGTGTTTAAATGCATTCTGTGACTGCTCATATTGAGGATCACTCCATTAATAGTTCATGTGTGTACCCACAAGGAATGGCACTGTTCTTTCCGAGCTGGGGTTTGTACCACCCCATGATGCTGTTGCTGGGGAGTAAAGAAAACTCTATTCTGGTGTTGAGCACACTGGTTAAGAACATTGCTGCAGAGACCTGAATGTGATTGCGTGGTGAGGAAAGAATTAAACAAAAGCTGACTAGCTGTTCTACCTTCCTAAGTCGGATTTACAGGATTTAAGCAAATCTGCTGGAATTCCTTGATCTTATTCCTGTACCTTATAGCTTGACTACTGTACCAGCTCTGGGTATGATTTCTGTTAACTACTCCTTTTAGGCTTTCACTGTGGAGGTAGCATTAATATTTCAGCTGGTCTTGATGAATAGTTGTCCTGCCAACTCAGGAGAAATAGGTTGAATTCCAGAGAGCCAGGGATGTTTTAGAAGATGACATCTTTTGTCAGAAGGGTCAATACAGAATAATCTGGCAAAATCAAGACAGACTCCGTAGGGAATCACAGACTTGCTGTAATAGAACTATGCATATATCAGGGTGAAAAGGTGACTACTGTTACATAGCGGATTTAGATATTTATAACTACTTCAAATTTGCCCATACAAGAAAGTTCAGGATATTTTACTTTATCTGTAGATAGATTACTGATCTAAGCAGCCGTAGTTATATTGGTATAATTCCCTTTTAGGTCTTCCTCTCCACCTTGTAGAGTAGTCATGAGAAGCTTTTGAGAATCTAAGATCCACCTCTCTCAGGGAATGTCATTACATGTGCCAGAAAAACAGGAGAGTCTTGATAAGAAGGAAATAGTTCCAAAACAGGACCTGCCAGAGAGGGGACAACTGCAAAACCCACTGTATCTTCCCAGTTCATCATTCTTCCAGAAAGTGAAGGACTTGGACTTCTATTGCTTTTGGTGTACTGGTCTGTGTTTCCTTTAAAATTACTTTATGTATTAAATCACTTCATTTAGGAAAACTTTGCCTTGAGAGGAAGGCAACTTAGAAGGTACCATGAGAAAAATCCAGTGCAGGCTTCTGCTGGAGATGTTGAACCCTGTGTGTTAGAGGCCTGAACAGGGAGTGTCTCATGGGATGGAGTTCTGAAGGAGCATCAACAGCCTCAAGTAAGGAGCTAATGTCTCTGAATGCTAATAGAATTTCTGTTCTTGTTTCCAGCATATCCTTTCCTTGTGTGTTCAATGGAGTAAAGGGGTTCAAAATTCTAACACAGTCCCATATCTTTATTTTGTTCTGCTCCTTTGTGTTAGTGCTGCCTGAGAGTTACAGTGTGCTGTAGCATCTAAGCTATTTCCATCGCCTGCTGCCCTGATCGTCTGCCTCCCTCCTATGGGGATATAGATTTGCTCTTAATTAATTGAGTGTAATTCTTGGCCAAATCCACTCTAGAAACAGCTTCTTTCTACCACTTAGCAACTCCTGTAAAAGATCCAGCATGTAGTGACATTCCCTTGCTTTTGATGAGTGACTGAGGATGAGGCAACACAGAACTGTCACATAAAGTGAGTAATGGGCAAAAGTGAAGGAAGGAAAAAAAGAGGCTTTTTGTCAAGCCAGTAGATTTTTAGCAGCCCATTCCTTGTTTTTATGCTGAAGGTGTCTTCAGAAGTGCTACTCAGCAGACTTGGCCAGAAGTGAGCTCATTTCTTAAGGTGACCTTCATGTTTGATGCTGTAGAACACCACAAGTTAATCGCTCCAAAATCAGAATATAAGTATAGGAAATGCCCGTTAGACTGAGCTGGGAAGCAGCACAAGGAACGGGTGAAAAAAAGATTTCCAAGATTGAACAACTTCAAATGAACCGATTGCTTTCTTAGATTTAATAGTGTTTTAAGCTTGTAGCCTTGAACTCTAATTGATATGAAGGAGCAGCAAGCTTAAAACACTAAAACCCCCATGGGATGGGATTGTTCATACCATAATGATTAACCCTCTGGAAAGCATCCTAGCCAACTGAGGGAAAATATAGCCCAAGGTCAAGGGGACACTTGATGGCAAAGTTCACTGGTGGCAATACCCATGATGGCAAGATACAGGGCTGAAAATTGGGGACGCACACTGGTGAAGGCTGTGCCACCTGTGGGTTTTCCGGGGGAGATCTGGAAGCTGCTTAACATGAAGTTTTCTTGCCCCCATTTACCTGGGTTCAAGTCTGAGGAGAGCTGACCTCGGGAAGCTGCAAGCTGCTAATCGAGGAGGCAGCGGTGGGGGGGGGATAAAGTCCAGATTCCTTCCAAGAAGTCTAATCTCTGGCAAATGTGCGCACACACGCCGTTGTCTTTCCTAGTTGTTGCTGGGGGCTTTGCAATAGGACACAACCCCAGCTCCTTGCTGTGCTGCAGCCTCTGTGCCTTGGGAAGAGGAGGAAGAGGCAGCTGCAGGAAGGAGCATTGCAGGAAAGGAGAGGAGCGGACGGCTGGCCCCGCCGCTGGGCAGAAGGGGCGGGGAGGCGGAGGCTGGCACTGGGAGCAGCGCGTACCTGGAGCACGGGGCAGGCTGTGGAGAGGAGGGGACAGCGGGGTGAGGAGCGGGCTGAGGGCTGCGCCCCACCGCTTGTGCTCGCCTCCGCCCGTCTTCCAACGTGCTAGAGAAATTAGGGGACATGTTCTGTTCCCTTATTTCTCTCCTCTCTTCTTCCACCTTCTGAAGAGAAGAATCAAGGAGAAGAAATGGGAAGAGGAACGGGAAAGTGAAATCCTAAGATGCTGCTGGGACCTTTGATCCCTTTCCTCACATCCCTTTCCCTGCGTAGAAATGGAAAAGGCACCCTGCTCCCTCCGGTGCAGAGCGGCTAGCGTGGGAAAGCAGAGCCTGGCAGCTGAACGACAATGTGATGCTTGAAGAACCTTCTGCTCACTTTGTACATGAGGGATGGAAATCTCCAAAGTACTCGGGCTCCTGGTAGAGCTCTCAAGCCTACTGAACTGTCTCAGATGTGCAGAGGTAAGAAAAGGTTATTTTTTTATCTGCTTGTAAGAAGTTACATGGCTCTCATATCCTCATTGTAAGTGAATCTTGTTATTACTCGAATATGTTTTCTAGAGCATTTAGGCAGCTGTGGTCTCTGGAAGGACTGGGTGCTTGGGGAGAGATTTGTTTCATTGTGCTATAAATTCAAAAAAAGAAACAAACCAGGAAAGCAGGATGCAGAAGGGTTTGCAGATGCTTTGGCTTGGGTTTCCAGTGTTTCTCAGGCACTGCAGTGACCCTGGCAGGAGAGATCCTTTGTTTCTGTTCTTTGCTGATTGTCTCTCTTACTGTTGTGGACAGATGATTTATAGCTGCACAGACCTGGGGCAATGCCTGCGGCATAGACTGTTTGCACTGAATTTAATTGGTGGTGATGGTCAGAGTTGGGGTATTTTGGAAGCTGCTATAGAAACTGGCAGCAACTAATCTTTCATTAAAAGGGAAGCTTATTACTTGGATGGCAGTACTTTTGTTTATGGTCCAGCTCCAAAATGAGCAGGTTCAGTCTCTCATATATATCCTGTTACTAGTCTGACCCATCCTTATATCACTGGCAGGCTTATGTGTGTCTGCAGGTGTACACTAAAAGCTACGGGTTGAGGGACCTGGATTGGTACAGTCACAAAAGTACAGCTTAGCTCTCTTTCTACTCTCTGCAAAGAGCTTTGGGATCCTCAGGTAAGTCCTTCAGCACTGTTGGTCTAGAAACCATCACGTGGGCTTGCAACAGCCTGATACATGTAGATAGATGAATTTCTGGCTGAAAAGGGTTTATCTGTGCATCCCTTTGTACATATGCACCTGAGATCTGATCTGCTACTTCTGAAGCATGTCAGGAATTCATCTTTCACATCCAGTAGCCATTCTGACTTCTGGAGGGTGATGCTGGAGCTTGGCCCTGGTTGTCAGCACCTGCTGGACCATATTCATAAGCTTGATTTGAAAATTATGTCTGATATGAGCAGGTGCTGTTCTTGTCAGGTTTCTGTGGGAATTATCTCTGCTTATTCCAGAAGTGGATTTGGTTTAATTCCAAATTTAACTTTTCCCATTTTCCAGGGAGGTGAAGCTGAGAGAGGCAAAATTACTGGATTTTGAAGAAAACCACAACCATTACCAATAGCTAGTATCCTTTAGCTGCACATCTCTGCTCTGCGAATTACAACTCTTTGTTCATATAAAAGTATTAGAAATGTTCATTAAAAGTGTTTAGAAACTAATTAAACTACAAGGAACTAGCAGAAACATGTACAGTTTCTTCTTTTCACTTTGGATCTGTGAAGGTCTTGCACTTGCTTGCACACCATGTAGTGGTGTTGAGTGGAGATCTCTATCTCTTAGCCTGTAGTCAAGTTAACAACCACAAAAAACACTGCCTATAAAGGGAAATGCAGTTTTGGGGTCAGACAGGACACTAGAATTCTGAGAACTTTGTTTCATTTTTTTTTGTTTTAGCCATTTAACCCCATTTGGATAATAACACCATAGGCCATATCATATTTTCAAGTATTAAAAACAAAATCTTCAAAAAGCCTTGTTGGATTTTCTTCCTTGGATGCTTCCCATTTTATACATGGATGTTTATTACCATTTTAACAGGTATTCTGGAGGCATCATCCTGTTACTGACATAGATAAATCTCTGCTGCTGTGGCTGTAGATGACTTGCCCTATGAACAGAGAGAGAATGAGTAGTTATTCTTTTTCTTACTGATAATAAGGATTTTCTTCTAGGTTTCCTTTCCATAGGCATCTCACTCAGACTTCCAGCTCTGTTGGAAAAAATCAAGCAGAGCCCTGTAATGTAGTGCTTAGATCAAGGGAAAATCTTTGCAGGCCAGTAATTATTCATTTTCTCATTAGTGGACAGAGCTATGGTTGTGTTTGAAGAGGAGCAATGGGGAGACCAGGGAAGAGGCTGGTTACTAAGGTGTGTTTGCTAAAGCTGAGCTGCTTTTAGGACATGCCCATGTTTATTTCATTGGATAATCATCTCTGCTTTTGCTCTGTTTCTTTTTCCAGGCTCTCCTGGGATCCAAGCCCAACCAAAACCATTTGCAGAGTGCAGGTAAGAACAAGAAGTTATTAATTCAGTCATTGGGCAGACTCTTTCCTGCAGTCGTGATCTGAGACCATAGGCACAATGAACCATTCCTACTTGGCCTTCTTCCTTTCTTTTCATCACTTCTTCAGTCTTTTCTCTTGCCCCAGTATCTGTTTATCTCTTTCACCAACATGGCCAGACTACTTCTGTTTCTTCATGTAGAATGCTCTTGCAGCTCCCTGCTCCTCCCACATGTTCTTTTTCTTTAATCTTTTTCTCTGCCTTGGTCTTTTTTACATGCTTACCTTTCCTCTGCTCTAATAACTACTGAATTCTCATACACCGTCTCTGAGGGTCCCAGTTGATGCCAAGCATATGGTTTGTTTCCAGACACTGACCTGCAACTGCTTCTCATTTTTGTACCTTGCATTTAACCTTCGGCTGTCACTTACCCCCTCTGGGCTTGGCAGTGGCTAGAAGGCAAATGACATGATGCAAAGTTTCTTTGTACCCTTGCTCTTTGCCCCATGTGCAGAATAGTTTTCTGAAAGTGTTGGCTTCTTTTTGTTTACTTAGTGAACAGAGCTGTAAATGTTGTCCCTTTCTCAGTCTACTCTTCCCATGTTATGGACTCTATAAAGTTCACAAAACCTGGGGTTTTTTTCCCACTTTGTTATTTCAGGGTCATAAATAGAGAGTTTTCTCCTTTTATTAAGGACCATAATTAATTATTGGGTATTTTTACACTGGATATTTCACATGGGCACTCAAACACTGGCACCTGCACTTCCCCCAGAATAAATTCCCTTTCCCTTCCAATATATTGGCCAAGTTCAGATAAGCCAGATGATCTCCTGATGTGTATAGGGAATATACATACAATGAAATACAGTGTCATTTCCCACCTTTCTGCTTTGTACAGTGTTGCTCCAAAGTGAATACATATATTGCATGTACAGTACTGGGAACTGGTTCAAATTGTCATGTTTGGGCCCTAAGTTAACACTTTCCAAAGGTCTGTCTGGGCAGTTCATTGCTTCAGATCAATTTGTGGTGTAGATAGCGAGTATTACGAATATTCTTTGAGCAGCACCTTGAAGAGTGATAGAGTTGGAATCAAGCAAGCAGTAGTTGAGACTGCAGACACAGGGGGTGTTTCACATAACCGGCTGGTGCCTGCCATGTTGCCCGAGCTTCAATGTGTGATGCCTTAGGTGATGCTAACCCTCCTTTTCTGTGCCCAGCGCCCAGCGTGTGTGCTGTGGGACTTCTCGGGTATTACAATGGCTCGCTGGCGGTCACCGAGGCTGGGGCACAGTGTCTCAACTGGGCAGAGTTCCCTGATTACGTTCAGCAGTACCCAGACCGTGGCCTGGGGGACCACAACTACTGCAGGAACCCCGACGGGGGAACAACGCCCTGGTGCTTCTACAGGCTCGTGTCAGGGGCTATCGGTTGGGCCAACTGTGACTGCAACCAAGGTAGGGGCTGCACTGCCTCAGGGCTCAGGTCAGAAATGTGTGCTGCACAGACTTGCAAGTGGCAGGTGGAACACCCTGTGAAAGAAGCACAGTACAAGGACTGTTCCAAATTGTTGAAATAATTAATACTAGAGGCTAGCCTGTGTGGGAGAAGAACATCTGTATATAGTAGGGGGTGGATTTAAGCTGTTGTAGCTGTAATGCCTTGTATAGATGTTTTATTCTCATACAAGGAGACTTCTTTTTTTTCTGCTGCTAACTTATGCCACTTTGAAAACAGTTTTAGTTATGTGGAAAACAACCCACTTCTGCTCCTTTAGGGTCCATATCAGAGCATTCGTCATGTAAGTGTAGCAGTTCAAATATAACAAGAAAAAAATCTTCTGTAGCAAGGCAGGTCATAGGCTTGTGTTAAACTTACTCAGTGCTGGCACAAGGACTACTGCTTGCTTTAAGGCAAGCAAGGAGCTGAGCTCTCTCAATGCATCAGCTGCTGTGCGGCATTCTAGAAAATGTCCTGTTTTCTGACTTTCCTTGCTTTTCCTGCATTTTGCAGAACATTTGAAACACCAGTTTAACAAATGAATTGACAGTCTTTTCCCTTGCCAGTGGGTGTGCTTTCAAAGATGGCTTCATTAAAGGGAAGGATGTAAGTGTAGTGGTGCTGTGTGCCTGCACTGAGGAACTACAGACAGGTGTGTTCTTCTGCAAGTACAGAACTGTGCTTTCTAAACAGTGGTAAATACTTTTGGTGGGGTGGGAATTGAAAGGGCATTTACACTGGCACTTGCTTTTCTTAGAGAAATTAAAGAGGATTCATATGCTGTTACTGAAGATCTTGCTGTAGCAACAGAGTCATGCAGGTGAAGTGGTTGATGGAAATAGATCAATGGAGTGTCAGAAGTAATTAGATAGCCTGCCATTTTCACACATCCTTTCAAGATAGCATGTAAAATCATCCCCATTCCACAGAAGGAGAATCCAGGATCTTTGGCAGAAGCTAAATTTCCTGCTGGTGTTACTGTGGATTTGAAAAGACCATAACACCAACCATCCTCTCAAGCAGCTGGGACTGGGAAGGTGCCACATCCCACGCTCTTTCATGCACATCACTTTACTGCCAGCACAGGCAAAACAGGGATGAAAGAAGCCAAGTGCAGTTCAGCTCAGCTTCATGCAAGTCCAAGACTTGCTGGTCTGAAACTTCCATCAGCAGATAGCAGCTGGTTTTCAGTTGTTTTTTTTTCCCTTTTGGAAGGTGCTGTGCAATTGACTGAAGACAGTAGTGTGGAGCTGTACTTCAACGGACTCTGGGGTACCATCTGTGCTGACCACTGGACTGACTGGGATGCCAGTGTTGTCTGCAGGCAACTAGGTCTCAGGTGGGAACCTCAGTATGGCTGTGAGTGTTATATGCTCGTGTGGCTTTTGAAGGAGAAGCCTCTGTGGTTACAGTCCCTCTGGCACAGTGTGTTGGCTGGCAGAAAGGAGTTTGTTTTGTGGGCTAATTTCCTGCTTACCAGAGTCCTTTTGTACTGTTTTCTTTCTGTGGCTACCCCCAACCCAATCAGCATTTGCAAGAATTTTTTAACCCAATAGTTTCTGCTTCATTCTCTAGGCTGTGAAAAGTGAGCTGTGAGATCACATTCCCTTTTTGTGACCATCAGCTGGACTTACTACAGTGATCTAACAGGAATTTTAGGAGTATGAACTCTCTTTGGGTATCTGGGATTTGGACATTCAAACTTCCAAATAGCAAAGGAGATAAGGTCCGCAGAGAGGGAAGGTGGTTCAGATAGTTTGGTGTTTGAGTCCATTGATGGGTTTGTTCATTGCTTTCAAATGAGAGTGGTATTTCTGACTGCACCAACTCCTCTGCAGAGGTAGGCACACAAAAGGGTTAGGAAGTGCTTTGTGCTTGCTTGTGCTTTCCCATTAGACTGTAAATGGTCACCCCTTTATGCACTTCCAATTAACTGGGCACACTGGAAATGTCACAACAACTGAGAGAACTTCTAAGTCAAGGTGTGCTGTGGTATTTCATTGCTCTGTTGCATCCTCTGTACCAGTGAGATCGGCACAGCTGGGAAGAAGAGTCATCCCAGACCATGGCCTGTTCCCCTGCACCTGCAGTCAGCAAACTGCCATGGAGATGAGGAAGCCCTGCTGCAGTGTGACTATCAGGAAGCTCTGTCCGGAGCTTGTAACCAGGGGAGTGCCATGGTAACTTGTGTTCCTCCAGAAGGTAAATCTCCAGGGAAAGTTTGCTCCCTGCATCTTCTATCACTGTTGCTGATAAGATGTAAAATGTGAAGCTGTGGAGAGAAAATAATTGGAAATGTTATTCTTTCACCTGCTATGCAGGTGATTTTCTTCCTTCCAATGGAAAATTGTCTATCCCCTCCCAATCCCAAATACTCATAATGGTTATACATCTCAATCACCGAAAGATGGCTGATGCTTATGACCACATCCCCTTTTTATCAAGTCAGGTTCTTGTCTGCAGGCAGAAAACTCCTGGTCACCACAGCAGCCAATTAAAGAGCCATCTCTGGACCAGCAGTACTCCACTGTGGGGGCTGCAATCACAGGTGCTTAGAGGGGAGGATGTGGTAAGAGAGCATCCCGAGAGCTCCTCTGGCTAGAGAATGGTTCAATACCCTGAACTGCCAGATGTGCTTTGTGTCTGTCTTGTTCTGTTGTGCTCTCTTTCCCTTTTTGAAGCACAGGTGTAGGTGCCCCACTGCGTATAGTTGGGGGGAAGGAGAGCTTTGAAGGGCGAGTGGAGGTTTACCATGATGGCAAGTGGGGAACCATCTGTGATGACCAGTGGGATGACCGGGATGCTGAAGTGGTCTGTAGACAGCTGGGACTCAGGTAATTTCCTTGCTGTATGTCATGGAGCAGTAATAGAAGTAGACAGAATGAAGAACATGAGAGCATGTTCCTTCACTATACTACCAGCCTTTCCTATAGGAGATATACAGAAACCCTGGGAAACATAATTCTGGACTGATCATCCTATGAAGGGATTTTGTACCCCATTCTTGTCAATTTTATGGGTTTGTGCTGTGTTTAAAAAAATAGTACATTCCTGTCTAAGGATGGTTTGTGTTTACCCCTGCTCATAATTTTTGCATACGTCCCAATGCAAATCATGTTGGCCTCAGTAACAATTTGTCATGGTGATTTCCACATGTGAACTGCACTTTCTTATTTGTTTAAGTTTAAACACGTCCAGTTTCACTGGCTGGCCTTATACTCTTCAGACAGGAAAGCAAGAGAGAGCACCTCATTATCCTGTGTCCCATTCAGTGCTTAACATGGGAGCTGTTGTATACTGAGCATTCTTGAAAATCACATCAATACAGGATTATTTAAAATAGATTGATCTAATCAGAGATCCCTCAATCTTTGGGAGTTTTGCCTGTTACAAGATTGTAACTGAGACTGATGTTACATCATTGTCTGTAGAAGTCCCTATGTGTCTGAACTGTTCATGTTGTAGTAATGTTTGCTGAAAGGGCTCATTACAACTTTCCAATAACATATTTCAATTAACAGCTGGCATCTCCACTGTGTCAAAAATACAGATGATCTATGGGAGGACAGTGACTGAGCATAGGAGAGTCCCTATGCAAGGCAGAATCTGAGGACACAAGACTGTGGCCGTCCTTACTGAGCATACATGTCTGTAATGTTTACAGTGGGACCCCAAAAGCCTTGTCATGGGCTCACTATGGGCAGGGATCTGGCCCCATCCTGCTGGATGAAGTGCAGTGCTCAGGGAATGAACTCTCCCTTGATCAGTGCAAGAAGAGTGACTGGGGACAGCAAAACTGTGACCACATTGAAGACGCTGGGGTCTCCTGTGACCCTTTCACAGGTACAGATGTGCAGCTCTGCCAGTCAGATGCGGTCGGTCTTACCCCCACATTACTTGGCTTCCTCAGCAGGTAACCCCTAGTTCAGGATCCTGCACAGCTTCCATGTATGGCTCCCACAAGGGCTGCCAGATGTGGAGGCAGAGAGCAAGGATATGGATCAGAGGCAGACTTGGTGGTGTTCCCATCGTTTTGCTCAGGTGGTGTGGAAAGGCGGAAGTGAATCCTTCCCTGACAGATGGGTATGTTTGGAAGCAATGAACGTTTGTATTTTGAGTACCCACAGACATCTGTGTGTTTCTTTTGTTTCTTTCACTCATGGGCAGTACAGAGACCTAGCAGTGGTGCACAGGCTGTTTCTTTTCTCCCCTGCTGAGTGCTGCCTTTTCCTTCTCCCACCCCTTGCAGAGGGCACTGTCCGGCTGGCTGGCGGCCGCAGCCCCGGCGAAGGCAGGGTGGAAGTTTATTACAATGGAGACTGGGGCACAGTGTGCGATGATGGCTGGACAGACCTCGGTGCCCAGGTGGTCTGCAGGCAGTTGGGCTTCAGGTAGGACTGAGAGTGTGTGTAGTGTCTGTGCTTCCTAATTTCAAGGATTAGATTCCATCGCCCTTTGCTGGGATAGGCTGGACCTTAATCCTTCAATACTGTCTTTGTTAGAAGGCTTATTACCATTATACAACTTATTAAGGAAAGATTAATAGGTATCCAGATCCTTTCCAAGGGGCAAAAATAAATCTATTATCTCTTGCCTCAGTCTGTTTTGAAAGCAGATAATAGACCTAATACTGTCCTTATGAACACCTCAGCAATGTCAGAAAGTTCTCTTGAACGCTCCTTCAATTTGCAGGTGTCATCTCTGCTCTGTCAGTAAAAGGATATCACCTATCTGCTCCATCAACTATATGTATCACCTGCTTCAGTAGTTGAACAAAGACCATCAGGGCAAAAAGAGAGTAGTAATAGGGATTTTCAGTCCATTGCTGAGGTGTCATCCCTTCAGGTGGGAGTTTGGGAAAGATTTAAAATCAGGCTACTATAGTCTTTGAGCTAGTAAAATGGGGTTTTGTGGATTTTTTAAAATATGATTAGGGTGTCCTTCTAAAATTTCAACTTTATAGATGACAAAAAGACTAAACTAAATTCTTCCCTTTGAGTTCAGCTATGAGGTGTTTGTCACCTCTTTTAGTGCCTAAAAGTTTGCAGCTATCTGCAGTTCAATTTCAGGTAGCTGTTTCCTATAAAAAGAAGTAGAATTACTTAAATGTTGACATTTTTGATGCCTCCTCTGCCAGCCGCTCCCCAAACTGATGTACGTTCCATATCTGCAAAGAAGCCTCTGCTGGCCCTCTGTGCCGTTGAATGTGCCTTTGACCAGACACTAGAAAACGGACTGGTCTGAGGAGATCTCCCTGAAAACTGAAGCTGCTGAGATGTGAGGATGCTTGGTTGCATTCCTGTGTGTCCACTGAGTGGTTTAGGTCAGGAGGCCACCAGTACCATAGTTAAGCAGGGGAGTTTCTCTTTGGATCTGAGCTTGAGTCCCTCTGTGGCATTTAGAGTTTTAATGTTATTTTCTGTTTCCTTTCTCCAGTGGTCCTGCTGCCCTGGCCTCTGAAGGAGACTATGCTGCTGGCCAAGGCTTCATCTTACTGGATGATGTGGCATGTGTGGGGACAGAGCTGTCCCTCCTGGACTGTCCCCACAGCAACTGGGGGCAGCATGACTGCTCCCATGCTGAGGATCTGGGAGTCCGCTGTTCCCCAGAAAGCAACACAGTCATGGATGGCAGCCTGGGTAACTCACCTTGCTCTTGCCCTGAACAGTGGGGAAGTTTCACCTTCTGGTCTGTTCCCTTGGAAGCTCTGGCAGATGTGGGAGTTTTCCCTGTGCTGTTTCAACAAGGGGTCTGCTTTTTGAGGGGGAATGAGCCCTGGCTGAATCGGGGCAAAGCCACAAATCTGTGGCTGCACCAGACCTACTATCAGACCTGCAGATAAATGGAAACTGGAGTGAGTTGTATTGGCAGTCTCTGAAAAAAACCTGAGGGGCCAAGGGACAGTGGCTGCTTTAGAGTGCCATTGCTCAAGGGAACCCTTTAACTAGACCTTTTAGGAAATGGTGTGGTTACATTGGTGCCACACCTTGCCAAGACAAGAGGAGGTCAGATGCAAGGGGTTGTTGTTTGCACTCCCTTGTGTGGATGGCACACTTCTAATTAAAATGGTGAAAGTATTTCCAGTTAGCGTAATTTCCTCATTTATATAATGCCTGATACTCTCCCCTTTCCTTACTACAGGAGACTTTCCAGTTTGTCAGACATTTGTTATTGAAATAGTTGGCATCCAACATTCTTGTTTTTCTTGGATGTAGAACTCTTCTCTTACTTAGAATCATGTAATAGTTTTATAATTCAATGGATTTTTTTCCTCAGGCATGTTTAAGCTTGTCTAACTCTTGGCTCAGGAGTTAACAACTTTTTCTGTTCTTGTTCTCCTCTTTACTCAGCTTTCAGAGTATGATCCACTGATAATTTCCAGTATGTATTAAATAAATTAGTATCTATATAGTCTTCTGATTCAGCATAGAGGTAAAATGTCTTCATATAAACACATATCTTCTTTTTTGTTTTTCCTTTTTTTTTTTTTTTTTTCCTTTTTTTTTTAAAATGACTGATGTCTGGGATTAATTTTTTTCTATAGAACCCAAGTTTTGGACACTTGACCCCTCTGGTGTTTTTGCCTGCAGCAGCCCACGTGTTTTCTCCTTCAGGGCCTCCTGTGCGGCTGGTGGATGGAGAGAGCACCAAGGAGGGCCGGGTTGAGTTATTGCTGAATGGGCAGTGGGGCAGTGTCTGTGACAATGACTGGACAGACAGAGATGCCACAGTGGTTTGCAGACAACTGGGATTCAGGTAAGAGCTGTGGTAGAGGCATCTTATAGATAGAAACAGCTCTCGGGAACACTTCTGGACTTGTTTCTGGGGGCTTAGTTTTAGTTTTGGCACACCTACATATGCTTGAGGGAGTAGGTTGCTCTTCTCACTGTACTACTGTCTGTGTGTGGAGTGACACATAAATATTATTCCTCTTAAATGCACTGGTGCCTCAGGTCCACTTGGCTCCTGCTCACTGCAGATTAGCCACCCTCTCTCTAATTGCAGTGGTACAGCAAAAGCCAAGGCAATGGCTTATTTTGGCGAAGGCCATGGGCCCATCCATCTGGACAACATAGAATGCAGTGGCATGGAGCACACCCTGGGGCAATGTGCCAGGCCTGACACCAGGATTCACAGCTGCTGGCACAGTGAGGATGCTGGGGTGATCTGTGACTATGTGGAAGAGAAGGTCCCAGATATCAGGAGAACAGGTGACATTCCCATTTCTTCTATGCAGGAATCTGGAGCTCTGGTTGCAGGATTCCTGCATGCTTTTGTGGTTGTTCATTGTCATTCTTGTCTTCGGCTGAAACTTCACCTACCAAATAAGCATGTCTTGTCCTGCACGTCCTACATTTTTCTTGTTTTCATTGTATCTCCTTAGCAGCACAGCGTGTTTCAAATTAGTCTGAACAGCTCCACCCATGACAGGCCTTTGAGCCTGCAGAACTTCCCCACAGCCAAGTCACCATACTCATCCTTAGAACAGCAACCATAAACAAGCTTTGGGGTTTAGACTACTGAGGAAGCATAAGTATAGGTCCCACTCCTGGCATAAGACTATGGAGACTTCAGGTAAGCATCTCCAGTGAAATTAAGGAAACCTGTGGGATCAAATCCTCCATGAATTCCATATGCACAACACAACGCAGTCAATTACCTTGCGGATTAATTCCCTCAGAGAAGGCAAATGGTATTTTGCTCTGTGACAGCAATGCTGATACTTAAGGTAAAGGTCCCTACCCAGCTGCTCTAACTTTGCCATGCAGGTCCAGAGTCTGGTGTGTGTGGGATGCGCCCGCTTCACCGTCGCAAGAAAAGGATCATAGGTGGAAACAAGTCCCTGAGGTACTACCCTGTAATTGCTGAGAGAGCCAGACTGGTTCCAGCTTTCCATTGGGCTCTGGAAATAGCCTGGCAGATGCTGACTACATTAACGCATTTTCACTGGTGATTTTTGAGCTTGCTTTGAACCAGTGTGCTATCTAGGGAAGAATGCAAGCCAGATGAGACAGAGTGGATGGGAAAAGAGGAAAGTGGCTCCCACGTATATGACACCTCTTATTCCTCTGTTTCTTCTTCAGAGGCAGTTGGCCATGGCAGGCCTCACTGCGGCTGAAAGGTTTTCGTCAAGATACTCGTCTGCTGTGTGGAGCAACACTGATCAGCAGCTGCTGGGTGGTGACTGCAGCCCACTGCTTCAAAAGGTGTGTTTGGGAGTGGGGAGCCCTGAGGGATACTCAGTGATGAACAAGATAACCTCATACAAGTTAATCCTCCTAGCCCAGTGGAACCACATGAGCAAAGTTTCTAAACCAAGACCTTCAGGTTATGATGTGTGTGATCTTGGAGTGTTTATGGGGTGACTCAATATAGACTTGCTTTGTCCTTCACTGCTTACACCTGGCCTCTTAACTCTGAGGCTTTACAGCGTAAAGGGAACCAGCATTTTGCCATTCTTAAGTGCTTTAAGGAACTGTGAACAGGTCAGTTCACAAGCCTGTTGCAACTATAGTAGTCATTTTTATAGGAAAAAAAGTTCTGTGCATGGTAGATAGTGATTTGGGACACCAAATCTGCAACATGATCATATCTGCTAAAGAGGTCCCACAGTCCTGCAGCTGGAACTGTTATCACTGTGGTATGAGTACGTAATTCAGTCTCATGGCAACTGAGACTTGTGTGAGTCTGCTTCCCTCCTAGTAGGAGTATGGAGATCTTGAGTCTGTTTTTCTCCAGGTTTGGTGTTGATGTGCGGCGCTACCTCCTGCGAGTGGGCGATTACCACACAGGTGTGAAGGATGAGTTTGAGAGGGAGCTGCCTGTGGAGCGGATTATCCTCCACAGGAACTACTGGGCTGGCAGCAATGATAATGACATAGCCCTGGTCCGGATGCGGGGCAGAGAAGGGCACTGTCTCTCCTTCAATCACCACGTTCTGCCCGTCTGCCTGCCTGACAGGAGAGAGAGATCTGACATCAACAGGCAAGCCTGCATCATCTCCGGCTGGGGAGACACAGGTGAGTGGTGGGGCTTTGAGAGGCAAGAAAGGTGAGGAAATATGGCTTTAGAAGCCTACATGGCCCATTAATTTATGTCAACTCAAGGCTATGTTCTCACTGCTCGCACTATCTGTGCCAGCACATGGTGCTAAGGAAAGGGGAGATGAGGTGGGTTTTGTGCTATTGTGTTTTCATCTGATTTTGAGGCTTATTGAATCTGCTCAATATTGGTGAAAGCTTTGGTTTCAATAGCATCCCTCTGAAGCTGTGGGAGAGATTAATGCTGCCATCTGGCCACAGTCCTCTCTTTCTTCCCATTTCTACACATGTGTTTGCCCACAGCAGACCCCTAAGGGAGCAGCCTGTGCAGAGCCACTATACCAAGCCCATGGGAGGCCCCCATGTTTCCATGACCTGCCTTCTTCATGATACTGTCATAGTAGAGTGAGGGCTTAGAGGTAGAAGGAGCCCTCAGAGAGAAATCTCCCAGACTACCTTGCTTAATCTCCGTGTGTATTTCTGCAAGGACAGATGGACTCTGAGTTTGGTTTCTGCCCTGGGTTCAAGACTGCCTGGACCTGTCCTCTTTGAGCACATTGCTGTGAAGCTTGCTAGGTAAAAGGGAGTAGGGAGGCCTTTTTGGGGCTGCTGTGACTGGAGAAAAGCCGTATGTTTAGAAAGACTTCCTGCCAAAAGCCCCAGGAGCTCATCTGTGGATTTTGGACTTGCCCATCCTTCTCAGCTGTTTCCCTAGCTATTACTGCAGCTGTTTAACTCCAAGTACGTATTTGGCTTCAGAGTCAGTTGTGCCAGTTGCACGTGTTACTTCAGGATGTTTGGGGTGGATCAAGGAGCAACTTAGCCATGTAACTACCTAATGCTGTACTGGAGCTTAGTGGCTAGAATCCTTCCCACGCACCAAACCCAGGTTTCTCAATGAGGAGCAGTTACCTACTACCTTGTGAACTTACATAAACCTTGGCCACAGAAAGGTCATACTCTAATATAGCACATTAGCCTTCTGTTCTGAGCAACCCTGGGGTAATAAAAAGATTTGATCAAACAGACTCAAGTTTGGCCAAAGATGAAGTGAATTCCCTTTGAATAATATTTGGATGCCTCTGAAACATCTTCTAAAACTTCTCTGAGGATTGAGCATTTAACAGATACTACTGCATTTATTCTCTTGAGAAAACACTGTCCTTGCTTTACTGAGGAGGAAGTGGAGGTTTGGAGAAGTGAGATAAATTGAACAAGGTTCAAGTTACTTGTTGACAGAATCAGGAGTAAGACTCATCCTTTGATCTAACCTTTTTCTACAACCTTCTTCCCCACATCTTTGACCTTACAGCTCTTTTTTTGTGGTCTGGCTTGGCATCACTGTTTTCTGAAGCTCTTGTGGTTCAGAGATGCTGAGCTCAGCCTATTTCTGTGCTGCAGACTTGACATGAAATGTATAAGTGTCTGTTTTTGTAGGGAGCACTGTTGCACCAGGTTGCTACTGTTGTCTGTACCTGAATCAGTCTGGCTGGTCTGTTTTATTCCAGGGAAGTCCTATTCCAGAACCCTGCTGCAGGGGGTGGTGCCCCTTCTCCCACGGGAAGACTGTGAGGCCCGTTACGGGCGGAAGTTCACCAACCGCATGATTTGTGCTGGGAACCTCTCTGAAGATAAACGGGTGGACAGCTGTCAGGGCGACAGTGGAGGGCCACTCATGTGTCAGAGATCAAATGGACGCTGGATCATTTTGGGCATCACTTCCTGGGGGTATGGCTGTGGTCGGAAGGATTCCCCTGGTGTGTACACAAAGGTCAGCAAATTTGTACCCTGGATCAAGAAAGTGACCAAGCTAAAATGAAAATGACTGAGCTCTAGGAATTTCAGCATATGCTCTTTTTGCCCTGCAGCAGCAGAAGGCTGTGGCTTCTGATCTGTGACTGACAGAGATTTATTTTGTCATTGGACACTGGCAAAAGACTTTAATGTAGAACTGGAAGGAAAACAGATATGACTGATCCTTTAAAGTCTTTGGTTTCACTTTAGTCTGTAATTTGTAAGCAGAGAGAGCAGGTGCACAGTGGTAACAATGATCAGTATACGTTGCTCTAAATATCTGAATCCTTTAATGCAATCACACTTATTCCTTTGCCTTGGAACACAGAAATGGCAGAAGTAGAGAGATAGCTACAGCTGCAAATCTATTAATGGTTGTATGTTTGGACAGTTGAAACATGCTGCAAGGAGAGGTGAGATGCTTGGAAGATGGCACCAGGCGCTGGCATAGTGGAAATCTTCAGATATTTTTTTATAACAGCCCTCTTCAATTCCAGGAATCAGAAGATTTGACCTGAGTTAAGGAACAGGCCAACAGTTGGGGGTTTTTAGCTTCCCTGTTATGTCTCTAGAGGGAACCTTTTCTCTTCTGAATAGTAGGTCTGCTCCCATATGCTCCCTTTGAAGTGTCTGCCTGAACTAAGAGATGCTTGTCTCTCCTGCTGCAATCCTCTGTCACACATTTCCAGCTACCAGATGCTATGGTTTTATTGCTGCTTTTTTGCTATAGTAGTTTGTGTGCGTGGTTGGACTTTTTTTTTGTTTCCTTAAAGTAGCATCTTCTAGAATCCGTTGTTGGTGTGAGAGACAGCAGCTTTCTTGCCCTCACGATTACTATGAAGAACTTAAAAATGTGACCTCAAGTGGCTGAATAGACATGTTATTTTTCTTTAAATCCAAATGTAATGCTCATCTCGAACATTCAGGTGTTGAATCGTGATTTAACAGCACTGTGGGGACTTCCTGCTGGTCCCTTATTCATCGTAGTTATTAGCTGCCCTTTGTTTGTGCTGCTAGTCTTTAATATCTCTGTGTTCACAGTTTTCCATGAAACATGGAATTACTCCTGGGGCATAGATAGACCTGGAGCAAATTACTCACTCCTTGTGAAAAACAGTAAGTCTACTGCAAAGCAGCTTCCTGCTTTTGTGAAATGTGTCCAATTCTTGAAATATTCTTCCTTTTTTCTCTTCTTTGCACTCTTTTCATTTCTCTCAGTGGGAGTAAACTGGCTTAACTTGAGGGTATGCAAGCACTGTCGTCAAGCTGTAGTTCTCAGCCTGAACAGATATAATGCTGAAAGAAAGCAAGGGTTATTGAATACTAAAAATTCTTCCTTCTGTCTCATCCAAAGAAATGAGCAGAGTTCCCTCTTATGCCTTAAGCACTTTTTAAAGTTAATATATTATTCTTGAGTAGTAAAAAAATATAAGCAGACAGAAGGGCTAAGTGCCTTAACAGTTGTGCAGTGCAGCATCCTCTCACTGTGTACAGATAAGGCAGAGAGAAGACAGGTCTGTGCAGGAGCAAAAGCTTTGATGTATAACCAAGGGCTCGAATGTGGAGGATTAATACAGGGTGGAACACATGGAACTTGTGCCAGATGTGCATGCTTTGGGTAGGCAGTAACTGGGTCAGGCACTGACCTGCTGTCTGGAAGATTTGCACTCAGGGCATTGAGGTGTTCAGTATCTGGGTATTACCAATGCAAGAACAGAAGGCAGAGCAGAGTCAGTGGATTAGCAATGTCATATTACAGGGCATGTGGTGACAGAATCCTAGACATCGCCTTGGGTTCAAGGAGTAGTGATTGCCTAAAGCTTTAATTTGTCTTCTATAAATTATCTTAATGTAAAGGTGCTGACCTGCCTAAGTGGCTGATTTTTGTGTGTGAAGGCTAAACTGAACAGCTTCATTTACGCTTTCCAGGTATTATAGAATAGTTGGGCTACCAGTGTTGCAATGGACTGTTCTAAAACCCTGCTAGCAAACTTTATTTTAACAAAGAATTGTTGGAATCTTTAAAATATGCAATGTCAGACCCCCTGCAAACTGGCCTTTGAGACAAACCTGATCCATTTGTGCCTCTTCTTGAGGTGCTGAATGTCTTCAGCACACCTTTGTGCTGATAACCCTGTTTAAAATGCCAGACTTGATCCCTTGGCAGCACTGTGCTTGGCTCCGTGCTGGCCATGTTGTCCTATGGCTCCTGGCAGAGTCTCTAAAATGCAAGCTGCAGACTGCTCCTTATCTCCCAGGAATTAAAATGCCAAGAGGACCTGAGGGCAATTATGTCACAGACCTCTCATCTTGGGGGGGATTAAATGCCAAGTTCTACACTGCCAGTAACAGTACCTGTCTGGGAAATATGGAGGAATTTGACTTTTACCTTCAGCCTCCCCTGAGCCAGCATGCTACAGCAGCTTAAATGGAGTTTCTGTGCCTTGGGTGCTGTCACATCTCTTGTTAAACCTGGTTAGATCTTCCAGTTTATACCCATAACCCCAACAAGCATAGAAACACCCAAAGGATGACACTATGAGGTTATTTCCCTATGCTTACTTAACAGGTGGCCATTCAGGAGTTAGCATAAACTACCAGGTAACACAAGTGAGATGCAGGCCTGGCATTGTCTTCTGAAATTTCCATGTTCTAGTTAAAAATATTTCTTTCTCCTAGATCTTGTCACTGTGAAAGCTGTGAAAATCCTTGTAATTAACACCCTTCAAGTCCTGCATGAGCCAGGAGGAGGGAAGGAAGTATCCAGTCTCCTTTGCCTGCTTTTATACCTTACTGGTGCTGTAGGCGAGCCTCTCAATACTCTCCTACGTTGACCTGGCCTGTTTCAGGATACAGCTGTTGCTCTTCACTGTTTAATCTGGGACTGTGGCCCAAACCAAACTCATGTGCTTTGCCACTGAGGCCTATGGGAACTGCCTGGTTGGATGAGCAGCACTCAGTCACCCTAGGACTGTATTTTGTAATGTTGGATAGCAGCAGATGTTTCAAAAGATAGTATGTGTGAGTTGTGCTGCACAAGTTTTAACAGCCTTTCCTTTTGGCAAATTTTGTTCTTGACCTATTTAAATTAATTACTTGCATTACTATTATCATAATTAAAAATTACAAATATTTGATCCTCTAGATGTTGTACAAACCGTGTGCTATCCTTTTGTCATTCTTTTTTTCCCTGAAGTATATGAGTTTATATCCCTAACTTTTAAAAACTATTTAATGTAACCAGCCTTCATCTTCCATATAAATGTTTAAATTTTTTGGTTTTAATCTAACTAAGCTCTCAATCTTAGCATTTTCTGGCAATGAAAAACATTATAATTTTATTCTCCACAGCACATAATTTCTTTTTATGGTTCCTGAATTAATTGCCTTTTGTTTTCATTGAGTACCATCTGTCCTTGTGTTCTCAGCCATGAGAGGAAATAAGGGGCCTGGCTTTATATTCTCTGTTATGCATTATTCTAGAGGTAGTTCCTTTTCTAAGACTGTGGCTTCTTGTCTCTCTTCTACCCAAACTGTCTAGGTGTCTGATAACATTCTGACTGTCTTTCTGTGTCTTTTCTTTCTGATGGATCTTTAAACTTTGGTAAACAACTGAATACAGTTTGCCAGGGGAGGCTGTATCCCCTGCTGATTATCTGAGTACAATTTTCTATAGTAGGCAATTCTGTAAGTGATTTCAGTGCTGCGTCTGTATGATGGAGCTAGTTATAAACTTGTTAGTGTGGTCTTGGTGGCAGTCCTGCTACACCGGGATGAAAACCCACCGAGATTGGTTCCCCCTGTGTCTCAGGTAGGTGCAGCAGTCCCACTGAGCTCACAGCAATTGCTGTAGGTCTGTCTGGGGAGCTCTGGGCAGGGAGCACTTGGAGAGCTGTGTGGACCTTTGCCTGTGCTGACAAACGTGGAGGGCTGAGACAGTCCACCTTCACAGCATTAGTCCAGTGGATAAGGCTAATGCATGTGCCCTGGTTCCAGGAGCTGAGAGCTTAGTCAGTGTTGCTGGTGGCTGCACTGTGCCACATGGATGCTCTGAAAGAACTTTCCATAGTAGAGTGGCACATCGTGGTTGTGTGAGAAAGGGAACATCACTGTGAGTGGCTAGGAGCATTGGCAGAAGTAGAAACATGGCTATGGTAAGGATCTAGGGAGCAGCTCTTAGTGCTGCAGGTATCCTTCTGAGAGAATATCCCAGTCCTCTAAAGACTGCCCCAGTGCTCCAGAGGCTGCCCCAGTACTGGGATCTTCCTGAGACCTGCAGTCCTGCAGTGGTACTGTCTTGAACCTGTCCACATTTTGGCCGGCTGAAGCTGGATTAAAGATTTATCACTTTCTTGTGGCTGAACACTGTTCTGATGATTTCTATGAATTATGTTCTAAGTTATAATTAATCAGGAAGCTGTTTATTAACCTGGACAGGATGTCAACTGTCCTCGTAATGTCTGTAAACTTGTAGCAGAAAATAACAGATCAGTTTCTCAATGGTATTAGTGGAGGCATTGGTGAGGAACCAGGCAAGTGGGTATTTGCTATCTCAGGGGTAACAGAGGTAGATCTGCCCTTTGTCTGTCTTCCTTTCTTTCTGAAGCCTATATCCTGAAGTCTCTTCACCCCAAAAGAGCTGCAGTGATTCATCAACCACTTTAAGACAGATTTTTATGTGTATATTCAGCAATCAGATGAAAGCTTTTGAGAGATGAACTACACTGTGATATTTAACACTGTCTTGATAGACTCACTGGGAGTTTCTTAGAACAGAATCACCTCTGGTGGTAACCAAGCTGGGACTGCTCCTTCTAGAACAAGGCACTGTGACCTAGACTAATGCACATCTCCTGGGCTGTGTTTTCACTTGTTTGGAAAAATACTTAATTTTCCACATCAGAAACTTGTTTGTGTAGTAGCCCACTCAAGTCCTATTAAAATCCCTTTCTATTAACGGCTGAGTACCTCTGAAATCAGTCAAGTGCCAAAGCTGTCACATCCCCTGGATCAACACCAATGGCTCACAAGGTATGCTAATAAATGGATTATACTGTGATTGTTTGGGGTTCTGTCTTATTTTTAATAAAGGAATCTGTTCCAAGGGCAGATTTTAGATTTTTTTTCAGCACTCATTTAAGTTAATTAAATTTCTCTATTAACATTATTTTTAGAGAAGATTCAACATTCTAAAGCAGATCACAAGGTCAGCATCATGTTAGCTTCCATTACAATGAAAGGCAACAGTTCTTCAATTGTCACATTTTTTGCCATTTGGAACAGGTAAAGAGCAGGTCAGCTCATTGCATTTAAGAAGTTAACAGGCTTTAATACATCAGCTTTCTAATTTGTTGTTAAAGGAGATCTTCCTATACAAACTTGTTTGGCATGACTTAGTCTCCTTTTAGTCTATGGTTCATGTGTCATTGCTCTTAAGAGTCAAACCCAGCCTCTGGAAAAGTGGAAGTGGGATAAGGGAAATGCAGTTTGAATGAGCCATTTGTTCAAGAACACTGTTATACTCTTCCAACATGCTGCCCCACTGCTGAAACATTAATCTCTGTAAAAAAATTCTGTTCTGAAACATGGTCCAGCTCCTTGCAAGGTATGCACTGACTTTTCCAAGTCATTAGGGTTAGACTGGAGCTTGGTGTAGCTGATGCCTGCAGACTTCACGAATTATAGTCTGTAAGTTTTTGCATGTACTGACTACAGTCTGCTGTTGGAAGCCAACATGCACTCACTGAAGAAAGAACTGCTCGTGGTTAACACTTTCCTCACTTCATGTCTGCCTTTGGTTTTTTCTACACCTACCTACATTTCCCTTCTTGCCTGTGCAAAACTGGGAAGTGGAGTTCAGGCATTTTAGCTGGCCTTCCATAGGTCAGTGGGCACTGTTTCATCCCATCAGTCATGCAGTGCTCTTCTGTAGTCACTGCCTGGAAAAGAAACAATGTTGAAGCTGTGGTTAAGGTTACAAGTCTGTCAGATGTCATTTTGTATTAAAGCACTTGACTGCTGCCTTCTTGTGGTGAAAACGCTTGGGAGGAGTGTATGGCATGAGCTTACTTGTTTCAGATTGCCTGCTGTAAGATAGCTTTGGATTTTGAAACTGAAATATGGATCAAGAGAAAACTGAGCTTTACTTCATGTGGTTTTCTAACTAGGATAGCTACCATATTCATCGGGAGAGAGGAAGAAGGGCATTCAGGTATCACCACTGACATTAAAAAAAATTCTTATTTGGGTACAATTTCCTCTTTCTAGTGGAGGGAGACAGGATACTGCTCAAATTGCCGTGGTTTGCTGGGCTGAGTCCTGTGCTACTCAGACTGGCCTGTCTAGAAGGGGTTCCTGACATTGGTAGGAGGTTTCTACAGAATTCTGTTCATGTGCAAAAGTGGAAAAGAGGAAGTAAAGTCAGTAAAATGGATCTTTAGGTATATGGATGGTCCAGCTGGAGTAATTTATTTTAGAAAAACCTTTGGATTTAAGATGTGCTGATGGAGGACAGGCATAGGACAAATGAATTCAAACAAATAGTGAGACCCCAGTGCACCACTTGATCTTCTTCTCCCTGCCTTTCAAATCCCACACGTTCTACCAGAAATAAAAGGTACTGTTCTCTTTGCAGATTTTCAAAACTAGTCTGTCACCTAAAAGGAAGAACCAGCTTCCTTGGATCAGCTTTACTAGTAAGAAGCTGTGTGGTTCTGTCAGCTAAGCAAAAGGCCTTGTTTCTCTTATCCCTTTATATCTACAGTGGCCTTCATGCACACATCAGGGCAGCTGCACCTCTAAGGGTTGAGCTGGGAACAGGTGGAACACAGTGCTGAACTTGTGTATAATTGCTGCCCAACAGAAGAAACAAGTTGGCAGGAATTAAAATTTCAGCAAGGTAGTCCTGTTAGGAAGTGTTTGCTGAGGATGTTTCAGTTCCCAGCCCCTGACAGCCCTGGGGCTCAGGAGGCAGCAGCAGGTACTGCCAAGGGCTTCCATGAGGAGAGGTTGTGCAGCAGTGTGCGTCCTGTTTGCCCACCTGCCAGCCTGCCCTTGTCACTGCACACACTGGGAGTGTGGGGAGATTTACTGTGGCAATGTAAGTGGACAACTCAGCTGAAACCACTGCAAAGGTTTATACTGCTGTGTCACTTTCTTCTTGTAAACAGGACAAAATGACTTCAAACAAGAACATAACCCTTTTCTTTGCAATTTAACTAATCTGCTCGGCGTAAACCAGAGCTGTATGAAAAGAAAATGTGCTTCTTAAAGGTTAGTTCCTTACCCTTTCCCCACTTCCTACTCACACGTACAGGCTTGCTGGAGGTAAATAGGATTATAACCTCTCATTGTGGGATTCTAGAACCAGTAACCAAACATACCAGAGGAAAGCTCCTTTGCTTCAGGTTTACCATTTTGGTATCTCTTGCAAGACTAAGAAGCAGATTCTGTTATTCAGCACCATTATGCTGAAGTCTTAACAGAAAGCCTTCTAACTCCCCACATGTTTAAGCCACAGCTAGGTTGATTAAGACTTGAGAAATTATTATCCTGCAAGGCTTGTCTTCACAGTTACATGGGTTTAACAATTTGGCTAAACTGATGCAACTTCGTGGTTGACATTTAGGGACGATGCACTATTTGAATCAGGTGCCTCTGTTTAAACGAGTCAGGAGTGTCCACACACAAGATTGCTGAAGAAATACGCAAAGAGTCTGCCACTACTCACTAAACTCCTATTACTATTACATTTAACCATCCTAAATAAATACAATATGTTGGATTTAACACTAGACATGATGCTAGAATTACACAAATCTAGTTACCTTCCCCCAAGAAGACATGTGAAATAATTATCTTGGGAAATGCATTAAAGTTCTGGATAGTGAGTTTTATAGGATCTTGTCACAGCATTTTGCAGGAACATGGCTGAAAATGAAGATCTGATTTAAAAAGGCTGGTAGCCTTTGAGGCAGTACACAAAACAACTAGCTGTCAGTACCTGCTAAGGGTTGGTCACCTGCCTAGAGAAGAGAGATGAAATTAGAAGCAGCAGATTTAATCTGAGGATCCCTAAGTCTCATAAAGGAGGATCCTGTTGAAAGAACTTGCCTCCTGAATACACCAGGGATACGAGATCTGCAGGTAAAAGGTAAAACTCTTTACCAATAATCATTCAGATAATTTTAAGGCTTGACTGATTTGTTTTACAGAGCACCCTGCAATAAATTGTACTTGCTCAAGTCAGTAGGTCTAGGGAACTGTTTTGGTTTTTTTCCTCACTTATTACAGAAAAAGAAAAGTGACTGAGGTGTTATCTCTGTATCTAGCAGTCCAGGTAGTTTTCAGTCATCATGACATGCTATCTTTACTAGTGTCTCCTCTTTCTTACACAAAAGAGGCCAGTTAAATATGTAACTGGAACAGCACTGACCCTTATCCACACTCATGAGCACAAAACTTGTCAGGTGTGTTTTCTTAAATGAAACGTTGCTGCGTGGTTGTAGCAACTACACTATTCATAAGAGAGAACCTTATGTTAGATTGACAATTTAATTGATGATGAATTTCCCATTGGGATCTGATGAGAAGTAGCACAAATTCAATTTTTAAAATAAACCCCTTCACATCCCTAATTCCATGGTTAGATTATTTTCCTAGGGAAAGGCTGGGGAGGATACATACCATTTTACTGTCCATAATATTGTACACTGTTGTTCTTGAATTTTAGAATCACCATTTTCTTAGCAATCTTTTATCCCTATATTTAAGTACTAATGTACCCATTATTTATATTTTGAAAGACTTTGCTGCTAAGAAGCAACTATAGTGCAAATATTGCTGTGGTGAGTTTCATCTGAAGGAGCAGGTTCCATGGCATGTCCCCAAGCTTCTGCTCCTGAAGATGTGAGAAGCAGGTAAATACGGCAGAGCATTACCTCAGTTAGTCAAGATCTGCTTGCATACGCTGCAGAGCAGTGCATGTTGGCCTTGACATGAACAAATGGGCTTCCTATAATCCCTAACAGTTATCCTTTACTTACCAGCTGACTGTACCCTCAAAAACAAATACAGAAAGCTGTCTTCTGCAGCAAAGGTGTTTTAGTGGGTCAGCTACTGCAGCACTTGTTATTTTTAATTACCATTTTTCATTTCTAAAACTGTAGATTGCTAGAGAAGGAGTGTTGCATTTAGCAATTTTCCTTAATTATTTTTTGGTGAACTGAAAATAAGCCAAGGAACCTTTGTTTTGCCTGCATCAAAAGAGGCTTCTTGGAGTACTTTGGAAGCTTTCAACTGTATAACATTGCTAGTTAGGGTAATACACTTTCTAGACAAACTGAGTTATCAATTGCTGAGTTTCCATAAATCCAACCTGCTCTCTAGACAAAGGAGAGAGTTATTATACTGCTTTCACAACCTTTTCATGTTGGCTGGGGAAATGTCCAAATGAGATAATTGACTGAGAAAAAAGAGGACTTGCAGTGTAATAGTTGTTTTCTTTCCCCTCTGCAAAATGGAGAACCTTTCAGTTCTGTTTAGCTTGGTATTTTTATCTGTGAATGTATAGTGCATATTAGACCCTGCCAGACTGTCAGCTTTGGTAATGGCAGAAGAAAGTGTGAAAACAAAAACAAATGCTCCTGCAGGTTAGTGTGAAAGGAAGAGGAAAATATACTTGTATCCTGTGAAATACAAGATGCCAGACAACATATGCTCAGTAATCCTTGCAGGCAATATTATCTGTAAATGCCATCTTCTCTTTCTGAAGAGTAGCAGTTATGTTCATACATGAGGTCTTAGCCATCATTGTTGTCTCCTGCTGTATAACAATAATTTTAACAGCTGTTGCAAAGTGTTCCCCTATTGTCTCTATTTTCCATGTATGTATGTATGTACCCATGACTTACCTCACAAATGGTGAATTTAGTTTTGAATAAGGCTTTAATCAGGCATGTATTCATATTCTCTAAGATCCCAGAGACAGAAGCTTGGACAAAATCAGTTCAAAGTCTTCTGTGTCAAGGATTAGTCAAAGACTGGGAAATGCTCAATCCAAATAGAGGAAATTTAGCTTGTGATTCCTCAGGACAGCTTTGCTTTCAGCTTCCTAGTATGCATTGTCTGGAAAAGCTCTGTGCATCTTGCACAGCCATTTGCCTAGTAGAAGCAGAGCAAGGAGCAATGAGCTGTGTGCTGTCCCTTCTTTTGTGCTAAAGCAGTTATTTTCTCCATCTGTTGTACAGGCCTAGTGTTTTGAAATAAATAATGGTGGCTGGTTGTTATGTCTGTAGAGATGTTTAATATATGTTATTAATTATTATTAGTTATTAATTAAGCAATCAGTATAGCATGAAACAGTGATTATCTAGGAGGAACAGGAACTTTTGGCAGTTTGCCATAATGCCATAGTTCTAGGGCACAAGAAACTATTATTCTGCACATCCAATATATTACTTAGACACAAAGCCATATGTGTGCTTTAAGAATTTGCCTTTGCTTGTCATTTCTGAGTGCATTATCGCATGCAAAGAGACAATGAAACCTTTGTTGAGTCAGAATGGAGCTGAACAGCTGGGTCCCACTGCACTAGCAGTGAAAATCTCTAGAGTGCTGTATTTTCTTATTGAGTTTGTATTAGATTCAAGCCATAGCAAGGATGTGTTTTACATTCCATGCAATCAGAAATAAAAACCATGCTGGATATGACTTGTAGAGTAGCACATGACTCACCAGTGAAAAGCAAACACTTCTAGGGTGCAATGCAGACTCTCATTGATTTTTAGTCCCCAGTGAGAGCTTAAGACAGGAAACAAATGTAAATGTTGCAATTCTGCTTCAGGGTATGTGTGTGCACTCATATGTGTCTCTCTCATATGGAATGCTGCATTCTGAAAATTGTCTACATTGGAGGCAGAGGAATTCTGAAGAGCAATTTCCTTTTTCTGAAATAGGAGGGAAAGGGAAAAAAAAAGGTACATCTCTGTGAGAAAACATCTTACTGGCAACCCTGTAATTTCTGCAGGATTTCTTACTGAATTTGTTTCTTCCTAGCAGAACACTGCAGAAACTGTCAGATATTATTTTTCACAGTCCCTAGTTTTTGTCTGTTGGAAGATCCACAAGGGAAAATACATGCCTGTCTCATGCAATAAGTTGGCTGGAAAAAAAATGGATGAGTGTTTATGAACTTGTGTGCCTTTCCAAGCCATGAGGACAAGGAGAAGCGAAGCACTCACACCTGCACTTCCTCATGTTGGCCAGGACAACAACACATCCAGGCCTGGTCTGCACAAGCCAGAAGACACATTCTTACAGTGTCTTGAAATGCACTTTATGATAAAAGTGCAAATGTTCACTCTGCTTTGCTTGCCTTGTTATTTTCATCGCTCTTCCATGCTTTCAGCCTGCGATGTTTAAGAAAGTGAAAGCAAGATTTCTTTGGAAATCTCAGTAACTTGTGGTATTCCGAAGCTGGAAGAAGCAGGAATGGGAGTGAGGATTGTTACACTTCAGTGGACTGAAGCCCCCTTATAATTAGTACTGTCTAATATCTCTCCTCTCCTCTGCCCTTTCTTGATGTAAAGTGTATTCTCTACTGGATTTAGGTAAAATCTAATGGTGCTGTGTTGCACATAATGTTGTCAAAAGATATTGGTGAGCAGCATCAGCCTTATGGCATCATTGTGTTTCCCTGCCCATTTCTGTCATATCAAGTGCCACAAGATCCGAGTCAGGGTGCTGAATTTCCCCTGTAAATATCTCTTCAGTCCTTGGACACCACGAATTTAATTTCTTTCTTTTTCTTTCCATCTCCTTTTCCCCATCAAAATACTCTTCAAAATTTCAGTTGTATTTTATTATTCTTTGAAATTCCTACAATTTTAAATCTTTTTTTCTCACTATGGAAACACCTTTCCTAAGGTGAAATCCTGCTTTAATGCAACACTGCACGAAGTATTACAATGCCTTTGTATATCTTTGCTTTCTCACGTGGCAGAGATTCTCTGCAGTGCCCTTGACTCAGTGCTATTGATGTAACCTGCCAGAATTCCCATTATCAGGCAAGTGTGTCTCTCTCCCAAATTAATGGCGCGGTGCACTAACAGGTTATTTGGCAATACAGATTCGATTGGGTCAGGCATCAGCACACGACAACTTTTGTGTAGGATCAGGCAGCACACGAGCCGGAATTTGGCATATTGCCTTGAGCTGGCTCGCCCAGTGTCCTGCCTCCCTGCCCGGTGCACCTGTGGGATGCCTGCCTTGGTAGCACTGAAGGATCTGACATTTCAGCAAGGAAACAGACCTCTGACAGCTGATGGATGCTGCAGTAATTCATCTTTGTCTTCGAAATCTTAAACTGGGAAGCATTACGTTTGTAAGGACCAACCATGTAGAAAGTTCCTTTAAGATCCAAGGTCCATTGCTTAGGACCCTCTGTGAGGACTCATCAATTAATATAATGTTTTTGGATCAAGGACTAGAGTGAGATGAGGGAGACAGTGATTGTTCACAAATGCATTTCAGTTTCTCTCAGCTCTACGTTTACCATTTCTTAGTATGTCATTCTTTTTTCCCTTGCTTTTTTTTCCCCTCTGTACAAACACAGGAAGGGAGGTGTAGGTCTAGCTGTTTGGCTGACATGTACTCAAACAGAAAACTTAGCCTTTGGTATTTTACCAGTCAACTCTCTCAATGGAGCAATGAACTAGACCTCCAAGAAATATAGGAAAAAAAAAAAAAAAAAAGAGAACCTAATCTCTGGTGCATTCACAGGGGGTAGGATAGAAACACCATACCTAACTATGCAATTCCTCATGGACCTGGCACGTGAGTTATTTCCTCTGTTTGAAATTTGGAGTTGTTCAGACCCGAGCAGCTCCTCAGACCCCTCCTTCCCTTCGGCCTCTGTTGAGAGAGCGAGGGGCTTTCTCGGCCGGAGGAAAGCAGTCACTGCACTTGCACAGGACTTACTCGAGCCACGGTCCCCTCACTTTATTTCCCCTTTTTCCCCTTGATCTTCTTTCCCGCTGTTTGTCTTTCTTCTAATAGAAAACGATACCAGAACTCGTATATTTCTTTCATCTCCAATGAGCTGACCACAGCTGAGTGATTTTTACCTCATGCTACCCATCCTCGCTGCATTCCAGGGTACCTCCCACATTTCAGCACAAGTAGCGCTCTCCCGCTGCCTTTGGCGGTGCGGGCAGGCACAGCACACAAGCTTTTGTTTCATTAGAGCGGCTCCAAGCGCCCCGCTGGGTGTGCGGCGGCAGGCGGGCGCCAGCCGAGCCCCGGCCCATCCCCAGGGACACCCGAGCTCCTTCCCCGTCACCGCCCGGCGGGGAGCGGCCGCCCCGCCCGGCATGCCCCGCGCGGCGGAAGCCGGAAGCGCGGCGGCGGAAGCGGCGCTCAGCTGGCGGGGGGTGTCGCAGGTGAAGCTGGGAAGCGCGGAGCCATCTTGGTGCCCGCGCCGGGCAGGGACGGGACCCGCCGGGGCCGTGCCGGGCTTGGGGGCGTCCAGCGGGGCCCGCCGGCCATGGGCTTATAGAGACACCGCGGGGCCACC